>JADDOH010005565.1:0-102403 GCA_016648135.1 Agrypnia vestita
TCTTCTTCGCAGTCGTCTTCGACTATTTCTTCTGGGAACGACTCTTCTTGATGGAATAAGTCTGCTACAGTCCACTCCGGATTTTCGTTCTGCTTATACGGCGAATACGAAGTTGTGGTTTCAGTGCTTACTTGATATACTTGTGTGAAGCTGTTGTAATTATTTTGCATATACATAAAATGTTCTTCCGCTAATGCCAGAGTCATAGCCTTCTCTAGAGTTGGAGGGTCTCTCAATCTTACGGCCATACTAATCTGTCCCGTTAGATTTCTTAAAAAGGTTTGCAGTGCCATCTTGTCGTAAAATTTTATTTTAACATTTTTTTCTTGTGTGGGTATATCTAAGAACTGCAATTTTGTAAAAAGATCGCACCTTGCATCCTGAATATTTTTTCCGAAATCATAGAATGATTCACCTCTATTGGGTTTAAGGTATATTAAGTTTCGAATAAGAGTGTCTTCGCTTCGGTGCTCGCCAAAATTTTTTATCAGTACTGTTTTTACATCGGCCCAATTTTTAATATCCTCTCGATTTTGCACTAACTGCAAGGCTCTTCCTTCTATTTTGCTTATAATAATTCTATGAAGGTATTCGTTTACAGGATTCTCGCGGTCGACATTATCTGCGTACAATTTAAGTAAATATTCGCAAGAACTAAAAAATCTTAATAAGTTTTCAGATTGTTCATTGAATGTTGGTATTAGGTTTATCACGTTTTGTAAGACATCATCTATCGTAGCCATATTGATTTATAGTGTTTATATTCTTGATGTGTAATTATTATAAATTTATTTAATTTTTAATTTCCTTCAATATTTTATTTTGTTGTGACATATCAGTACTATTATGTTAATTCATATTTTATTATCTTCAATATATTTTTAAAGGACATATTTATTTATTTATATAATCACCAAATGTTTTAACAATTCTATCTTCGTCACTTGATTTAATTTAATATTTTTTTAAAAAATTATATTTTACTCCCAAATGCTTTTTTCAATTAAGTATTTGTCACTTAATTTTTAATTTATATATATTTAGTTTTAAGATGTTTGCTTCCATTAAATTTTTAATTTTTTCAACTTGCTTCTCCATTTATTTATTTCGTTTATAAAACACTTTCTTCATTAATATATTTTACTTTCTTCTGATCATCATCATTTTGTCATAATTTTTATTATTATTATTTTCCTTTTTAATAATTATCAATTTATATTTTTAAATAATTTCTTTAAATTCTTCTTTTTATTTCTTCAATTTATATACTTTTGTTTAAAATATAATAATTTATTTTAAAATTAAAATTACGTTGTGCGATACAACGATACTGTGCGATACAGTGGTTGCTTTGCGATAAAGCTGGGAACGTCACAAAGAAGATGGGATAGGGAGACAATGAAATTGAAAGGAGGCGTAAAGCGAAGCGAAATTAAGCGTACTCACAGTAGTCCTCCGATCAGCCAATCGTTTGCCTGGTCTGGTCCTCTTCATACGCCCCGTGGATGACTGGTTCCGAAGTCCGAAAGTCTTCTGGGCTCGAATCCTCGATTAAAAGTTAACACTTCAGAAGAGCTTCGAGAGTTTTATCCAAGCTTTCTTCGAGGATCCTACCGGCTGCGCCAATTGAATTTCCCGCAAGGATGTATCAGTATTTAAAGGATTTTGCACCAGTTAAACACTACAGGAGAATTAATAAATTTATTTGTGAAGAACTTTACAGAGCAAAAATCAGAAACACAGTGATGCATCTTAGACCCCTTCGTATTATTTATACCCTATTTCCTTTGTTCTCAAATTAATGTAAACATTCTTTGTTTCGGAGGGATTTTTATGATGTTAACATAAACAATTTAATGAGTTCAATGACTTAAAGGGCTGAACAGGTTAAAGGGTAGAGATTCATCTCTTTGTCTTCATAAGGAATCCTCCAATCGAGGGACTAACATAAACAATGAGTTCATTGACCGGAATGGCTAACCTAAACAAAAAGTATTTGTATTAATATTCTAATTTGAATAAATTCCAAAATATTATAACGGTAGTGGAGATATAACATGTGTTAATGGAGTTTAGATACAGTATAAAATATAGCTGTTGATATACTATTGTATGATAAAAACTTCATATAGATGTGTCAATAGAGTTCAGATACAGTATACGATATAGCTAAGTTGGACAGAGCAGACTGCCGGCAACTGAAAGTTACTAGGTTCAAATCATAGTGGTTTATCATTTTTTGATTATTCGAAGATCAATTCTTCTGAGAGAAGGTTTACACTTTGTGGTGACATAATTAATTAAATAAAATGGAAATTGATTTATGTACACCACTTTTCATTCTGTTTCAATTCTGGCCACCCCTAGGGTCTGGGCCCCTGGGCAACCGCCTGGGCTGCTTTGGAGATAGGTACGCCACTGTAAACGATAGCGTACAATATGCAGACAAATTTATAAGTCAATTTTTAAAATTATTTATCGTCCGTATTTAAAATTGTGGTTCAATTTTTAAACGCAGGATCACGATTCTTTCTAATAATAATATAGTTTGACATGTTAATCGATTCTCTACATTATTAAACTCCCTATGTGTTGATATGCCGTAAACTTGTTAATTTAGAAATCATTCCCAAATTGTATAATTTGATTTTTGATAGTCTTTATATTACACTGCATATTACTTACAATTTATTTATCATTAAGACATTTTCTGTAATTACTTGAAATATCATTTATTTATAAAAAATGTATTGTGAATTATGTAAAAACTTGCTTATCAGGAACTTATTCCTTAATTGTATTTATTGATTTGCTGTATTTTATTTTCTGAATATTATTTATAATTAATTTTATAATTAAGGCATTATTTATTTTTATTTGTCATTAAAAGTGCATTTGTAAACCTGGAACTCATTTCTAAAATTGTATTTATTGATCTGCATTGGTCTGAACATTATTTATAATTTATTTTATCATTAAGTCATTTTTTATTATTTATTATTCGTTATTTATTATTTATTCATTATTTATTACTAATAAATCGTAAAAAGTGTAGTGTAATTATATCATATTCAAAACGTTCACAAAATATTAATTCTTTTTACTATAATGTCACTCTAGGACCACTATTAGGGTCATCAATGACCTGTTGACGTCTGTTAGTATAAAAAATGTTTATTATGTTAAGATTCTAAGTAGTTTTGTCTCTTTAAACTTAAAAAGAACTTCTAATAAGAAAATATATCGTTCCGTTAGTTTGCCCTGAATAAATAAACAAGGAAAGAAGAAAACTTTAGAAATAAAACAAAATTTGTGTTCCCTGTCTCTTGAACTCGGACGGACTTCGTATAAAGGAGACTGTTTCCCCCGGGATAAGTTTGCAAGACTTTGCTCGTTAAAGAAATAAAAGCCCTTTTTGAGCTTAAAGCTTTTGAGCTTAATTTGCTCGTAACTTAAGGCGCGACTAATTTAGCTCCGCTTCACTAAAGACATAATTTATTGGTATAATTAGAAATCAAGCATTTGGCTTACACAACAAAACTGGATATAAGTTTCAGTAAGACTGAAAATGATACACAATTCAAATCAGTACAGTACAAGAACCAATTAATATCGCAGCTGACCAATTTTACAAGTCAATTTATCAAATTATAGAAAAATTTGTTCCTAGACGCAAGCAACTTAAATCAAAATACCCTAAATGGTTCAATTATGAGCTAATTAATTTGACAAATCTAAAAAAAATCTGCCCACAAAATATACAAAGAAAGTCGAAACCTGTGCGATTACACTGAATTTAGTAGATTGAAGAAGCAGTGTACCGCTCTCTCAAAACTGTGTTTCAATAACTATGTAAATAATATTGAGAATAATATACAGAACAACACAATTTTTTTTTTGGAAATACACAAATTCATTGAGAAAAAATGATACTGATATACCGAATACAATGTACCTCAATAATGTCGTAGGAAACAACATAAGTGAAATAACAAAAATGTTCGTAGATTTTTTCAAAAGTGTGTACGATAGTGCCTCTGTGTCTGATAATTATATACCGAACTTCGAGGTTTCCGATCAAATAAATATATCAAATGTCCATATTAATCAAGGTGAGATTTTAACTCTAATTAAACAACTGGATCACAATAAAAGCGCTGGACCAGACAGGATACTACCAATATTCCTGATAAATTGTGTTGATCATCTCTCCTATCCGTTATATCTCTTATTTAACTTATCTTTGAGTACAGGTTGCTATCCTGATGTCTGGAAAAGTAGCTTTCTGATGCCAATTTTTAAAAAGGGTTTTAAAAGTGATATCAAAAACTATAGACCTATTTGTATTCAATCATCAATTCCAAAACTCTTACGGAATAAGATAATGTACCAAATGAAACCCGTAATATCACTTTTCCAACATGGTTTTTTCTCAGGTAGATCAGCAGCTACTAATTTATTACTGTATGAAAATTACATATCCAATGAACTGGGAAAGGAAAACCAGGTAGACTTAATCTATACAGATTTCTCTTAAGCATTTGACAAAGTATCACATCTTATATTGATGGATAAACTCCAAAGATTGGGCATTCATGGTAAATTATTACAACGGTTAGGTAGCTATCTATGCAATAGAAGCATTTCGGTAAAGATTAACTCTTCATTATCAGAAGAATTCATTGCTTTGAGTGGAGTCCCGCAGGGCTCACACCTTGGACCAATCCTGTTCATCCTTTTTATAAATGACATTTCTGTCATTTTTGATGATGTACAATTTCTGATATTTGCCGATGACTTGAAAATATTTAGATCAGTGAAAATTATGTTCGATTGTACGATACTACAAACTAATTTGTATTCCCTGTTCAAATGGTGTACCAACAATCAACTTTATCTAAATATCTCCAAGTGCCAATCTATTACTTTTACAAAAAAAAGATTCCTATTAAATTCACCTACAAAATTAATGATGTAAACCTTGTATCAGTTAAGGAGATAAGTGATCTGGGAGTAATTTTTGATGCTAAATTATCATTCATTCCCCACATTGACTTGATAACTAATAAAGGTCTCAAAATGTTGGGATTTGTTTTAAGAACTGCACAAAACTTTACAGACCTGCCAACTTATAAAGTCCTCTACACTTCTCTTGCCAGACCTCAGGTTGAATACAACTCAATCATTTGGTCGCCTCACTATGTTAATCATTCAACGGCAGTTGAACGAATCCAAAAAAAAATCTTAAGATTTATTAATTACAAATTAAATACACGCTTGGAAGATATCAATAATGAATATCTCCTTAGTTATTTACAACTATTAAACTTGTCTGTGAGACGTACTGTAACAGACCTAATATTTCTTTATAGGATCATAAATAGCATGATTGATTGCACCCAGATTGTTAGTCTGTTTGACTTATATGCCCCATTGAGGTCATCAAGACACAGTGCATTATTCTATTATAGTGGAAATGTCAAAAATAATGCATTAGCAAACTGTAATTCCCAGATTACACTCATTAGGGAATGAACATGAAGAGGCGGCTGACATTTTTGCTGATAATATAACTGTGTATAGGACAAAGCTGATACAATTCTTTACATTTCAACGAAATGGAAATGGATAATAAATTTTTCTGTATTATTATTTTCCCTTTTGACAATTATTATTTGTACCTTTTATCTGTATTATTATTTTATCTGTCTTATGTTATTATTAAAATTTATATTCTGTATATTTGTAAAAGCCTATAAGGGCGGTAAATAAATAAATAAAATCCGTTGGATCGAAATCATCAAATTCTGCAAAAATACATGACGGTAAACAACAAGGAACATGAATAAGTGAGACGCACTTTTCATTGGGGAGGCCTTTATTCAGCAATGGATATAAACCGGTTTTAATAATGATGATGTGTTACGACTTTATATAATATTGATTCTAAAATCGAGAAGAACTGCATATGATCGAAGGATTCCAAACAGTCTGAATGTTCTAGAAAGATCTGGATATAGGTATAAGAAGATTCGAGAAATCTGAGCTTTATAAACTGCGTCGCGGTCTCTCTATCAGGCAGTGTTGTTTTGACAAGCGAAAACCATAGATCCGGGTGAAAAGATAGAAAAGAACTGTGAATACGTGCGATTGACAACAGCGAATAAAGCGTTATCAGAGACAAGTGAAATTTTGCGACTAAATTGGTGCAGAGCAGTGATCCAGCCAAAGCTTATATTAAAGGTTTACACTAGTATAATAATTTTATTATTTTTATTGTTACTTATAGATTATACCTACATATTATACCTATATATATATACCTATATATACGTATATATTTTGGGAGGTATCTTGCAAAACTGCATATTATGATTGTGTGCAATAAGTAATAATTCCAAAGAATGCTGGATGAAATCTCGTAGTAATTAATCATTACTCCCTTTCTTTTAACTCGTAGCGTCTGCTTGTCTACTTGTCGAATTGTCTGCTTATCTGACGAAAAAACTTTGGATCGATTTTTAACCCTTTTCCCGTGATCCAATTGAGCTGAAACTTTGCAAGCAGACTCGTGGCGACGATCAAGAAGATCTATCAAATTTTCGTTAAAAAATAATAATTATAGTATAATTTCGGATTTTTAGAAATATTTATGGTTTTTTCAAATTGGAATCATGACCAAAGTTTGATTACTAGCAAGGGCGGCCCGATAACCTGGCGGAATATTTTCTAAATTTAAATTACTCCGTCGGTATTCATAACAGGTACTTCACTACGAATTTTGAAAATCTAAATTGACTGACAAATGTTTTTAGAATTTAATCTTCAAAGCATGAAGTGTCTTATCAAAGCTCAAAACATCTGACATTTTAGAAATATATTAAATTACTGTAAGTTTAGCGTTATGTTATATGTTTTAATTCGTCTTTAATTGTTGTTATATTTTACAAAGAAAGGGAGTATAATAAAAACTTGGTTTTTATGGGTTACTTTTTTACTCACTTTCTTTTCACTCGTAGCGTCTGCTTGTCTGCCGAAAAAACTTTGGATCGATTTTTAACCCTTTTCCCGTGATCCAATCGAGATGAAACTTTGCAGGCAGACTCGTGGCGACGATAAAAATGATCAAACAATTTTTCGTTTAAAATTTTTAATAATTATAGTAAAATTTTGGATTTTTCGAAATTTTAACGATTTATATATTCTTAAATTTTCGAACCCGAAGTGTGGAGTAGGTGCGAAACCTGTTTCAATGAGAAAGGGACTATAATAAAAACTTGGTTTTTATGGTTAGTTTTTATCTAATCGTTAAGTAATTAACACGCACAATCTAAACACTTTCATTTGATTCATTTCACAAAATTGATTTGATCATTAAATATTGTGAACCAAATCTGTTACATTATGAGTAGGTAAAAATAATTTGACGTTGCGAAGGGCCGCTGTGAAAATGTCATTGTCCTGACCCATAAAAAGCTTTGTTTTCCCACTTTATTTCCCTTTTTACTACTCCTCTTGAGTTCTCCTGCAGTCAGGATGTCAGTAGTTACATACAAGGTATAATTTTCATCCCTCCTCGTGATCCCCTCTCTACTTCCCTCGCCTCTTCCTTCCCGCTTCTCATAAGCCGGGTTCATCCGACACGATCACCTAATTTGAATAGATTACGTAAACATTACATCGATTGATTGGAGAAACTGTTACCTAATGCAAAGTTGTTTTAACAATTTCCCCCTTTTTTTACTCCCTTTACCGATCGATTTTTGACCGTTTTCCCGTGATCCAATCGAGCTGAAACTTGGCAAGTAGACTCGTGGCGACGATCAAGAAGATCTATCAAATTTTCGTTAAAAAATTAATAATTATAGTATAATTTCGGATTTTTAGAATTTTTTTTTTTCAAATTGGAATCATTAGAAAAGTTTGATTAGTAACGGCGCCGGCGGCCCGATAACGTCGCGGAATATTTTCTAAATATGAATTACTCCGTCGGTATACATAAAAGGTACTTCACTACGAATGAAGAAAATCTAAATTGACTGTCAAATGTTTTTAGAATTTAATCTTCAAAGCATGAAGTGTCTTATCAAAGCTCAAAACATCTGACATTTTAGAAATATATTAATTTACTGTAAGTTTAGTGTTATGTTATATGTTTTAATTCGTCTTTAATTGTTGTTATATTTTACAAAGAAAGGGAGTATATATTAAAAACTTGGTTTTTATGGGTTACTTTTTCTTTCATTTAAAAGACTATATTCCTAGACACAAATAGGCCGTATTCCGAAAATGGCAATATTGGGATCTTAAAATCTTTATCCCAAAACATAATAGACAAGAATAAAAAATAAAATAAACGAGGCATAGGTATATGTCGGTGGTTTGGTCAGAGGGAGAAAGAAGTATAAAATATAAATTCGTTAGTGTTTCTCTTTTGTATGGTCCAACGGATGCTGTGGAAGAAGAAATTAATAAGTGCATACAAAATAATCTCTTTTCTATAAGCTTTAAATACAGCGTTAGTACTTATTTGATGTAATTTTAGTCGAAACATGAGAATTGTGAAGTTACGTTTGCGGTATAGCGAAGCTGTCAGACTGACCGCCGCGCCGTATAAGAAGACACTGAAGAAATTAATCCTTTTCTGAAGGCATTGCAGACATCGGACACCGCAAATGATGGTATTTACTTTGAGAGAGATAGGTGAAAATATACAAATCTCCTTATTTAAGTACGACGAACACCGTACACCGACGGTGTATACAGGGTTATTTGGAAAACATTAATAACCTCGCAGGACCATATTCCTGCCTTTATTATGAGTCGAAAATGTTCAAGCTATTGTGATCAATAGTTATGGAGATATGCGACATCAAAGTTTGCAATTTTTTTTCAATATTTCTGACTTATTTTTTGTGAAACGTTGGACTATCATTACAGTAACTTATATCGAATATGAAAAATTCATTCCCTTTAATTTAAATCAAATAAAACAATAAAACCCATTCCAATTGGAATTTTTTCAGGGTTTTTATCATTTTATTTAACTTGTATTGAGACGAAGGAATTTTTAGTAATCGATATAAGTTACTGTAATGATAGTCCAACGTTTTACAAAAAATAGGTCAGAAACATTGGAAAAAAAATGCAAACTTTGATGTCGCATATCTCCATAACTATTGATATTAGGTAATGAGAGCTTGAACATTTTCGACTCACAATCAAGAGTTATTAATGTTTTCCAAATAACCCTGTATATGTTCAAGTTATCTGGGATTTTTCTTTTTGGAGCAGTGACGAGTTCATCCCAAGATCCTCTCGAATATCATTTCTGATTTGATCTGAAATTTGTGATGATTGCGTTGCTGATCATCACTGTTGTTGTTGCGATCTCAGCAAGTTACGGACGGATGGATGGACGGACGTTCGTTGCTGATCAACTCTCCTAACTTTAGAAAGTACAAATGGTTTTCTAGTCATGAATTTTCAGCTTCAAATCCTGCAATTATCATGTTCCGTGATTTTTGATAATTCACCAGTGTTGTTGTTGTAATTCCACGGACGGACGTACATTCGGAGTTAGGAGAGTTGATGATTTTACCGATAATTTTGGGTTCCCTGCCTTCTTTCAAAATAATGTTAATTTCTATCTCGCCTCTGTCTTTGGAATCTGTCTGGAATCGATTTCGAATAAAAACATCCTCATTTGTTTTTTGGCAACGGGAAATTAATGGAGTGTCTACTTCCTTTCGTAACAAAATACAATAGAAGTGGATATCTGCCAACTCGCAAACAAACCATTCTTCCATTATGTAAGAGAAATGATCCCAAATATAAATATATATCTGTTAGAGCGCACTCAAATGACTGGTGACTGGTAAACAGAGAATTGCCTAAAAAACACGAATTTGAAGGAATTTGAATTTCAATAATGCTACGCTGGGCTACATGAGGGGGGGGGGGGGGGGTCAGAGTCGAGCTACATAACTCTTTCATCGATTTTACTTGGCAATTAAAACGGTACAGAATATTTAATCGATAAATCTGCGCAGATCGGTTAGCACATAATTAATAATATTAAAATAGTTTTGGTATCAGGAAATAGCACGAAATCTTCTGGAATTAATAGGAAAAAAATACGTTCCCCTGGGGGGGGGGGGGTTCAGAATGGAATTACGTGGTTCATGGACGCTCCCTATACACCTTCGCGCGTACAAAAAGTTGTTATCGAAATTTTTTCTAGCGCAATTCGTTGTTCCTCCTTCATATGAGTGCACTAATACAATTTCGTTACGTCCGCGTCCCAAGAAAGTTGGACGTAAAGTGAAATGACGTATAACCGTAGATCAAAATACGTAGACACAAACTACGTAAAACAAACAAACATTAAAAATGGATCAATAAAGAAAAGATCAAACTAAATTCTTTTAAAATATGATAGTAAATAAATTTTCGCGCTTTATTACAAGAGACTAGATTTGGAAAGAAATTAAAAAAAAAACAAAAATTTATAATTGATTTTATTTACTAGGGTATTTAATTATGGATAAATAGATACATTAACTGCATTTTAAATGTGGCTTAAATTACGCGAGGGGGACATATTTCCGCTGTGTCTCAATCCTCGTACCTAGGGAATGCAAATCCGTTCTGTTTTAAAATCCGGATTTTTAAGAACGGATTCTGTTCCAATCCGGATTTTACGTATTTTATGATTAAAATAAAAGCTCATGAAAATCGAATCGAATGATTTTTAATTTTTTTTTTGTTATTTGGAATTATTTAAACTATTATAATGAAATACCATAATTATGGTGTTATTCTTATTAAAATAATCACTTTGTGACTCGCGTGCTGAATAACGTTTATAAAATAATCAACAGATACAAATTAGTAGAAACTCTGAAGAACAAAAATAAAGACAAATAGACACCTTGTCAAATTATTAAACATAAACAAAAGTAGCAAAACAATTTAACTTAAAAAAAACACTTAAATCAACATAAAAAACTATGCCATTTTTTGAGACAAAATGTGAACTCAGAAATAATAAGGCGTCTAAAGTGCTGTGGTTTAACCTGCTGCGAATTCGCTGTTTTCGAATAATTTTTCGAATAATTTCGAATAATAAGAAATTCGAATAATTCCTGCTGCGGAAAAAGCGCGCTCTGATTCAACACTTGTAACCTCCAGAGCCGATAGACTCGACACTCGCGAGACGCGCGAACAGCAAACTCGCTCGTTTCGATTTTTTTGTTAAAATTTCTTATTATTCAAATAATCTTGGATTTTGAGGTCTAGTAAAAATGAGCGGATATCCGGATTTTTCGGATTACGGATAGTCCGGATTGCGTTCCCTACTCGTACCTAAATAAATCGTACGATTTTATACTCGTGCATAAAACAAATCATTAATTTTGATACAAAACTTAAATATTCGGTCTTATTATGAAAATAATTTTTTTACGTGATTGTTAACCCAACACACATAGACGAAAATAATAATAAAAAAATAATCGGGATGTAGATTTACGGCAGTCTTTGTTTCTACCAGTTTCTACTTGAGAGAGGGAGGGAGAAAGAAGTAATCGATTATCCGTTAAATGTCAAAATTTATATACGAATGCCGATTGATGAAAAAATATTTAAAATTTGCTGTCATTATCGCTATTTGTTTCACCAGAACATCATCCTTTTTGCATAGTGCTCAAGTTACTGATGTAGGCACATGCCGATATTCAATTCAATTTAATTTATTTAATAATATGTACATTACAAACAAAGTGTTCAAGGCATACATATTATGAAAGTATATATATGAAAATAACAATATTTAATTAATTAAAAATAATGTAAAATATGGTCAAAGGTGTAGGAGAATCCTGTTTCGGAAAACCCCTTGGAACATTATCAATACCGAAAGCGATATTGTTAGCGTAGCGTTAGCTCTTCCAACAGGCATAACCATAAGCAAGTTGGTCCTGTGTATTGGAATGTGAAACAATCTATGCTGATATGATCAGCTCTGATGAAGATTTGTAGTTAATTATAATTTGTATCATATAAGATCAGATTTCTTTGCGTTTATTACACTGTTTGGATCGTCATAGAACTTTCGCGAACCTTCTAGAATATTCTCCTTCCAGAACATTCAAGAAATTCGAATGTACAGGAACCTTATAGACACACCGACACATTCCGCCATTCAGTTTAGAACCTTATAGAACTTTCGGGAATTTTCTAGAACCTTCTCCTTCCAGAACTTTCTAGAGTAGGTTTTTCCGTAACCTTCTAGACGCACCGACACAGTCAGCGCGCCTCTTTTGAAACAATCTGAAGCATTTGCTGCCTTCCCATAACAAAACAATGTGCTAGAAAGCACATTTTCGTCACCACTCCCACCCACGCACAGCAACCAACACCAAACTCGCATATTTTCGATGTGACACCCAGGGCTTTGCACCACCATAACCACCGGTGGGTGGTTGTGGCTGGTTGTGGAGAAAACTTGGCGGGTAGGGAAACATGGGTTTCTTTTTATATATATATATTGATTAGCTATGGTACTGAATGAAGGGATGTCACCAATAGATCGGATTGGCTAATTTGACATTCCGACATTTCTTTTGTGGTAGAAACATTTCAGATTTTCAGCTTTTCTACATTTGGGATTATGCACTTTTTTAAATTGATTTAATTGATTTTTCCCCAAATTCCCGACTAGCCAGAGCTCTGAAAATTTCAACATTTACGTATAGTGGACATTATTGTCATTATTAAATAAACATTTTCAGTATAATTTAGTCATTATTTTGATTAAAATTAATAATTACGTCACTCATAAGCAAGAGCCGCAGAACAGCTGAAGAACGTGCCGTTCGAAAATTTGTTTAAAATTTTAAAACAACCTGTTTAATATTTGTATATTGCGTGGGTGATGTTAAAAAATGGATTACGAATGTATGCAAAGAAAGCGTATAAAAGCATGTATAAAATTTTTTCGAACGCTTGTGCTATGAAAATACTACTATCTCGCTGATGTCCTGGAATGGGGCTCGAATCGGTAACCACTGGATCACTAGGCGAGCCATAATTAGTAAACTAACAAGTTACCCATTTTACTTAAAGTTTATTTAAAGATTATTTTAAAGTTGAAAGGAGAAGTCTCTCCCAATTTATATATGTAGGGGACTCTCCATTTTGCGCTGGAGTTATTTTTTCCATTTTGTATTGGGCAATTGTTATATTTTCCAATTTGGCGGTACTAACTTTGTAGAGTTTATCCATCTCAGAATGTTCACCATCCACCCATTACACATGTCATGAAGGTATCTATAATACAAGTAAACATGAACGTGATATAAATTTATATATTTTCTTTTTTGAAGTTAAACTTCAAGGGGTAAATTTTATATTGTGACAGAAGTTGCGCAAGCAGCGTGTAGCGGAAATACGATACCAGAACTAACGGCGCCATATTGAATTATTGTCAGCTGTCAGAATATTCGAGGTCACATTTCTGCAAGTATAAGTTTTAATTCTTTTCATGAAATTCGATAAAATAATCGACAATGATTAGAACGCAACACTTTGACCGTCATTAACATATAATTTTGTCTTTATTTAAGTTTTTAAGTATAATTTCTACCACCCGTATATGAGTACATGCACGATTTTTTTTCATATTTCAAAATTTAGCAAATAAATACATGTATAGCCAAAAAAATATAATCCGTAATTTGTTTCAAATCCAAAATTTTGTATTATTAATATTATTTTTAAAGCATTAACTTTTCGGTTAGACATAATAACAGAATGTTAGTAAAAACCACAAACGTACCTGTCTCTTCGTCAGGACCAACACTACACTACTACATTCACTGACAAGATTAACAGCATGTGAACAGTAGTGGTGATAGTTTGACAATACTATGGTTGGAGTGTATAGTGTTGTGAATGTAGTAGTGTAGTGTTGGTCCTGACGAAGAGACGGGTACGTCTCGAAACCGGTAGACCGTAAATCTGGTAGTGGTTTTTACTAAGTTTACCAACATTCTGCCAAAATTTTATCTTACAATGTTAATCACATTGATAATCGAGAATTTTTTTAACTTGCGTGACGTTTCAGTTTATATTAACGTTCATCCATCCATTCGATTAAATAACTAATTAGCTGACCGTCATTCCGTTTTCCCGAGGCAGGGAGGATAGTACCTACGTCACATGCTTTTGTTTAGAATTCCACTTCCATACACGCTCGTCGATTAATTGGAGTTTTTCACTGAGTCGTTCTTCGATATCCGGTTACGTCAGGCTTTTCGCGGACGCACTCTGTTTCTGCCATCTTCTACACTTGTCTCATTCTATTTTCGATATTTTTGCTCCTCTCGTTCATTTGTTTCATCATTCAAACGTTTCGGCGACCGTTTTTTAATTCCATCGACAATGCTACAAACACATCTAAGATTTTCCACGCATGCGCATGTGCGACCAAACCTCCCTTCAAACTGTTACTCTAAAGTCCCACAACAGTCGTATTACGGTCGCTTTCCTACTTAGAACTATTTATTAAATTAGGAACAGATTATTAAATTAGGTAACTGTCATGAACTATACACACACGTTCATGAAAGTTTATTTATATAAATGTCACTATTCTGAACGGTGATTTTTAAGGGGTAATACTTATACAGGGTTATTTGTAAAACATTAATAACCTCGCAGGACTATACTCCTGCCTTGATTATGAGTCGAAAATGTTCAAGCTATCATGATCTAATATCAATAGTTTTGGAGATATGTGACATCAAAGTTTGCATTTTTTTTTCAATATTTCTGACTTATTTTTTGTAAAACGTTGGACTATTATTATAGTAACTAATATAATTACAAGAAATTCATTCGTTTCAATACAAGTTAAATAAAATGATTAAAACCCTGAAAAAATTCCAATTGGAATGTTTTCAATTGGAATTCGAAGGTTTTTATTTTTTTATTTGACTTGTATTAAAGGGAATGAATTTTACATACTCGATATAAGTTACCGTAATGATAGTCCAGCGTTTTACAAAAAATAAGTCGGAAATATTGAAAAAAAAAATGCAAACTTTGATGTCACATATTAGGTCAAGATAGCTTGAACATTTTCGACTCATAATCAAAGCAGGAGTATAGTCCTGCGAGGTTATTAATGTTTTACAAATAACCCTGTATACCTATAGATTTTTGAAAAATCTTTTTTTAATTATTTTAAAATACACTTTAAGGTATTAAAAATGAAGTACAAATGCAAGTCAAAATATTATTTGTAGTTATAGGCTTCCGCGTAAAGTGCCTCGCAGTGCTGCTAGAATGCGGGGTGCTACGAAACATTTAGGGGTTCGTAGGGTACAAATATTTTTAATCAAGATATATTAGAGATGCCTCATAGAGACGAAATTATAATATTTTTTACGGGAATGTAGGTATGGAAGTCTTTGAGTGTTCGTAGGACTTACGACGTATAGTACGGCTGGCTTAAGTGATCACTTTACACAATGTAACGTTCACATTCCTACCCATGATAGAATACCACATGTATCAAATTTTTGGAAGTTGTACATAACTATACCTATATTTAAATTTTACAACCCGTTTCATATGTAAGTATGTTGTAATTATCCTTAGCGCGACCGGCGTCCAAAGCTTTTTGATTCCCCTTAATTAACCAAAGATGTCACTAATGAGATATCTATTTTTGATTGGAATATTTTTTAAAGCAATATCCTTTATATGTGTGATGAGATTCTTCAAATATTTTTACCTGCAAGAATCTGTGACAATCATCATCAAGCATATAGATGTATCGAGTACCTACTCTCTTACAGAAGAATTAGTTGACTCTCTATACATACTCTATACAATAGCTATTGAGAAGACAGTATTCTGGCGCGCATTGAGCATCCCCTTGAAACTAATATATAATAATTAAATAGCGTAGTGTAGCAATTATTTTGAAGGTTTCATGCATAAATTACAATGAGTGACAAAGAAAAGAGAAAAGAGACTACAAAAACAAACACGACGGCAACAAAACGGCAACACGAAAACGCGGCGTCCTTTGAATTACCATGGAGATGAAGCTGAGAGAGAGAGCGTTCTCCGGCCAAAAAATTGGAAATGTCCAACAGTGACATGCAAACCCTCACTCGAATCGCAAGATTTAGAGATTCGACGAGGGTTTACATAAAACAGCAATGATAGTTTCAATGCCACCATGTGATCGATGGCACCGAAGAGTTCATCGAGCGGTATAAAGCCATGTATTCACTAGGGGACAAATCGCGAAACATTCCGCTCGACATGTCGCATCAACATCTACGCTCATGTTTCGGGGACAATGACGCGGTCAATTGACGTGTACACACCGGGACTCGCATATCTTGTCGCGGAAATGTCATCCGGTGAGGTTATGGATGACAGCTGCGGTATCACATTTGACGAAAACGGGGTTCCGCGCAATTCGAAATGTTTTTTGGGTCGCAATTTCAAATTAACGAGGTTTTACTGTAGTAAATTGAATATTATTAAAAACAAGGTCCTTTTTGCAAATAATTATTGTTTTCCAGACGTCACGGAAATATGAGGTTATGATGATAGCCGCGTATTTGTTTATGTTAATAAGTTTATCGAAAAGTAAGAGGAGAAAAAAGAGGAGAATGCGAAATTATTAACTGCAAAGAGAAAGAAGGACGGACATTCTATGCGATCTTCGATCGATACAGCTCGATGAGTTCGAGAACGATTTCGTTTCCCCGCATTATCATCTTGACAGATACAGCGCATGCGTATTCACTTGTAAACATACCACGTGGTACTGACGCTCCGCGGAATGTTGCAGTGAGTACGCTCGGGTACCGTGCGCATGTCAACGTTGCCACGGCACGTAGAAATGCCGCGCTATGTTGTGCGCGAGGTCGCGGAACAGTGCACGACGTTGCAACGTCACGTAGACTCTATGCCGCGCATGCTGTTGAGGGACAATTTGTCCCCTAGTGAATACATGGCGTAAGTGTCCTCTTGCGTCAGTTTAACAATGACATTATTACCTAGGTATGTGCCTTAAATTTTATGATATTTGTGTTGAGGCCGATCAACGTAGGACCTAGCTCGCATATCGCTCACTCACAATGCAGTGAAAAAGGTTCTCTTAAAATCTGCGAGAAAAGACGAATACGATTAAAATTTTTCTTTTGAAATTCAATTTTATGGTCCTGGATTCATAGAATGAAGGTAAATTAACTAAAAATAAAAATAAAATCGTAGTTAATCAACACTCAAATCTTTACACGGGTTTTTCTCGAAACAGCGCTTTTCAAATTGGCTAGCCGTATGTACCTACCTACAACTCGAACAATTTTTAAACAATGTTATTTTAAGTTAAGTTTTTGGTTAGTTTAATATTTTTGAGTTACAGTTGATTTTATTCGATTTCTTTGGTGAAAATTTTTTTTGTTAAACTCCGCTATTTTATCAAAAATCAATATTCTCAGAAACGGCTACGTATTTTTATTAGTCAAAAAATTAAATAAATGATTTTTTTGGATTAAAAATTACAGCTATTATGCTGCTAGTCGCGGACCAGCTTTCCAAATCGACGTTCTCTTCACAGTGCTGCAGATACGCCATTTTGTAAAATTTAATCATGAAAATAATTATTTTATACTATTTTACATTACTAATAAGTTCAACCTCATGTTTTAATAACACGATTCAATAAATCAAAAAATACCAAAGGACAATAATGAGGACAAGTTTTGAAATCTATAATCAACATGTGATACTACTCTACATTTTATAATAATTTTCATTAAAATTGTTATTTAGGTAATAATGTCATATATTCATGCCGGTAACATAAAACAATATTTTAAAACGATCAATTTATTTTTAGACCGCGTACTAAGTAGGTACCTATATCTTCATGGTTTATTGACATTTTATCGGTTTTCCGCGGGGCCATTTTGGAAAGGTCTCAGTGACGCCTTTACACATGGCCCTCTATGGGGTTCGCCTGCTAACCTCACAATATTATTATTCTGTATTTTACTATTTTGTCTAATTTGTAATAATTTATAAAGGCATAGTTACCCAATCATAACTCGATATCATAGATGCCTAAAATGTAAGACTAAAATTATCTCCTTATTTTGAGAAGCTTTTATTCAATTAATTTTATTTAATTCTATCTGAAATTTAAAATATTATAAAATATTCAGGTATCTGGTATTCTATTTTCAATTGCGAATATTAATTTGTTTTATGAAATGCTCAGATGCGATGGCGGTTTTCCATCTAGCGGCGAAAACATTCAACAGTTTGAATTTGCTTCGTGTAAACTTTTGTAGATGGCGGTAGTAGATACCAAATATGAGAATTTCGTTGTTTTTATGAAATCAGCAAAATAATAAATTATGAATATGATAAGTGGTATAAAGTAACAATTATATGTTTGAATGAATTGTTAAAAATATATTTTTAATGGTAATATAATTAATAAAAATATATTTTGTTTTTACCTCTAGCTTGCTGAAAATACCAACATGTGCGTGCCATTGGTCCTTTATCGAAGTATAGACAATAAAAACCATTATTAATAATGGTTTTGACACAAAATTAATAGAAGATATGTTAAATAAAAAGTTTAAGAAGTATTTAAATCCTTTATATGATATTGAAAAGCATTGGCGAAAAATTGTACGTAGGTAGGTACCTACTAGGGATGGGTCGTCGACGTATTTACCGTCGACGAAACGAGACCGTCCACGTCCATTCATCGACGAGACGATCAACTAGTTAAATTAGTCAACTAGTTGACGCGTCAACTAGTTGACGCGTCAACTTCGTTACGCGGACGTTCTATCTAAACATCGGGACGATGGTCAACTGTCTACGGTTCAACGCGACGCTTCTCGACGGCTCAACCGTTGGCTATTTTTATGACGTTTATTTTTAAAATTTAAAGAAGTTCGAAGGAATATAGTTTCGGGGAAAGTACAACCGCTACTTGTGCTTATATGTAAAAAGAAATATTTTATTATTTATTTGTTTACGCACATTATAGGCTTTTACATATTGTTTTATATACTTCTTTCTATATATAACAAGCAGTATACACAGCAATATCAGGTGTTAGCAGTAAAATATAAATATAAACTACATTTGTAAGCAGTGAAAGTATTGGGTATAAGCATTAAAATGTGAGTAAATAAAATGGAAGGAAACAATGATTTTGCGTAATAAAGGCACCAGTTATGAGGTGCGGTAAAAAATACTTTACATTTATTTATTATCTATAAATTTATAAATAAATACATAATTTAAAAATACTTTACATTTGAGATGTTATACAGAAATTTATTGAAGAATACATATTTCAAAGTCAGACTTTCACTTTGTGGTGACATTATTAATAAATAAATATATCTGTATTATTTGTCAACTTTAGTTTAAGGCTCAATCTGAGAAAAGGAACATTGTTCCCGAAACATGTAAAAACCAGTAAAAAGTGGTGTAAACAAAATTATAATAGAATTATTATTTTATCTATAAAGTTGAAAATAGGGAATTTTTAATAAAAATTAATTAAACCTAAATTCAAGATTACATTACATATATATAATAATTAATGTTGGACTCCTGAATAAGGACCATTAGGTGTAGAAAATTTTATTCCCTACAAGTTTATTTATCATTTATATGCTAAAGTTGAAAAGTAAGGAAATAACACAAAAATTAAATTTTTGCATCCCTTTTCAGGTAGATATAAGAAGTCGAGATCGATCGAATAAAATATTGATTTTAGAAAAATATCTAGCCGGCCTGTTAATTAATAATAGTTCAATAAAAAATAAAATAATTAAACAGAATTGTTTTATTTTATACAGTGTAAAATTGGGAATTCACCGAATCGTCGTACGTGACATCACAAAAAAATCAAGTAAAAAAAAAAAATAGATAATAGCTTATTAAGCCTATCTCGCCCTACGCATGTATTCAAATTTCAAATCTCTAGTCATAGTTCGTGTACACAGATCTGCACTCTATGGTAATGTACTTTAGAGTTGAAATGAAATTACCCGTCGAGCCGTCTATGACGTTTATGGCATCTACAAGTCGACAGCGAGAGATGAGAGAGAAATAAACGGAGACGTTTTGTCTTGCTCTCGCTCGTTGCTTTGCATTGCGTTAATCTCGAATCGTCCACCGACCACGGCGTCCGCTGTCCACCGTCTACGAATTCAACTAGTCCATGCGATAAACGTAAACGGTCGACGCGTCGATGCAACGTCAACGGTTGATTTCAACTAGTCCGTCCATTCAACGCCCATCCCTAGTACCTACCTACCTGTAGATTATCAAATTTTAAATTCAATAGTTAAAAAATCCCAAATTCTATTCAACCAGCTTTCTATATCTACTAGGCACTAAGAGAGAAGGATCATAGCAACGTGGTGATGAATTTAATAAAGAAGATCTAACAAAAAATTCTCCAAGGATGAAAATAAATGGTTTGGAAATTAAATTGTTCCTAGATGTGTGACATTAAAATGTAATGGAAAAATAATCTTTTGAACTCCGGAGCATTTCATGTAATGTCAATCATATATGTTAAATTGTATTTATTATATTAAAAAAAATTTTTTTTTTTAATAAAATAAATTTGCATTCGTAATATCTACCCATTCATCTTGCTTAGGTATCAACAGTTGAAACACTTCATCTACTACTTAATGACTCAATGACACCTGCTTTTCGTTTTTATGCTCTATGAAATGTGATTCTTCATTAGAACCCCGATTTTTACTCGTTTTTGACAAATGTGCGTAGTTTTTATCACTACGTATATATTAAAAACAAATTCATCTTGTCAAACATCGCTCAAACTAACTAAAAACAAAATCGCTCAGTTAGTTCGAAATTCATGTACATTTTATTACGTCACTAAAATATAAACCGATTTGTTTTATTTGCGCAATTGAAACTGCATAATAAATATTTGAGAATATATTATGCATCCTAATAACGTATTTAAGACAATTAGGTGAATAACATGTTGCAGAATATCTTATTTTTATGGTTGAGAAGTAAGAAACGTCATAAATTAACAAGTAGAGTGCATGGATTCCAACTTCAACAAAGTCTTAGGCGTCTGATACACATGCTTCTTTAGTGGCACGTGAGCATGCGCAGTATCGACTTTGACAGTGGCATGCTTATTAGTGGCATGTGTGTACGCACATTGCTAGAAATGAGCATGCCACCTAGTGGCATGCTCAAAAATCAACCGCCAGTTGATTTATAAGCATGCCACTGTCATTCACCATAGAGAAGGGGTATCTTTGGAGCATGTGTGAACAGACTTGCTTATTTATGAGCATGCTTATGTCATTCGCGGGCTTCGCGGCTAGTATTATCAATGCGATCTTCTCAGTCGGGCGCGTTGGGGAGATGATAAAACATTACTTTTCGTGACTTATTATAGGAATTACGAATGTCTGTGGAATACTCGGTCACCGTTGTGTAAAAATAATATAGTGAGAAATAATGTTTACGAAACTTTATTAATAGGCATGAATGATTCAAATCTTACAATAAAAACTATATAAACTAAAATCAAAAATGTGCGGATGGAAACTCGGGAACTTTTTTGATTTATTGGGTTCACTTGAATTTTCTATTTCAGTTTGCAAAGTTTCCATTTTGAACAAGAGCGTCTCTATTCTATGACAAGAGCATGCCACTAATAAGCATGTGTGTTTGATTGTTAGCTTTGGGCATGCTTATTTATGAGCATGCCACTAATAAGCATGCCAGTAATGAGCAAGTGTGTACAGTTGTTAGGGCATGCTTATTAGTGGCATGCTCATTAGCATGCCAGTAAAGAAGCATGTGTATCTATACCTTTATGCATGGCACGCAATAATAGTCCTCGGTATAAGCGAGTACCGCAACATCTCTCGACGGGTTGAAAATAAATGGCTCGGTAATTAGACGATGATTTATAGTATATATTAATCTCCGGCACCATTACTAATTTTATCGGTTATCAATCTTTGTATTATATCATTTAAATTAGTCTGATTAACGAGCTTCATGTAGCGTCGCCCTGTCGGCTGATTACTCTGAGCGGCTCGCGTGACCGCCCTAAGCGCATCGTTTATAATAAATTGATGTCGCACTGACGTCACACTATCGTCATTGACGTCACGAAACGGCGACAAGCTCGGACAGATAATCAGAGCCGCACAGGTGACACGTCGAACAAATAGGGCCGGTGCGGTGCATTCAGGTCCGTTCCAGGCGATTTGCCTACAAATTCCGGCTTTGACCAACGTCATGGAAAAACCGCGGCATGTATGCCACATGTCGCATACACAACGTTGTATTGGGTGTTAACTTAGGTTGTGTACATTTTTTCCAAATGAAGAGGACACAGGAAGAAAAAATACAACAAATCATTCAAATATATTCTCCTTTATTATTTACAACTTACCGCCAAGTTTTTCGATGCTTCTGTTATAAAAACCATTCGATCTTGACTCGACGAATTCGTCATTAGAACAAAAGGGGTAGTCTAAATTGCTCACTTTTGTCTACTTGGCATTCCATTTTGAACGGCTGTAATAAAATAAAATAATGAATGTAAATTTTCTTCGAATGTTTTTATCGCGTTGTTTTCTATCGGCGTACGAATACAATTTTTTTTTTAAATTTGCTTGTAAAAATGAATCTGTAAGCCAATCGCTTCATTTGCGAGTCTCGTTCATTTTGGCATCTCGAAACGCTTCTAAAATCGCTCGAAGTGTCTACTATACTTAAGTTTTTATTCAGATATCTATGAAAAGGTTACGGAAAAATTAATTTCCCCTTTAATTGAATTTATACTGAGTAAATAAATATTTAAAATATTTTATAAAAATAATGGCAATTAAAATGGAATAACACAATAATTCGTTGAGGGCTAATTGGTTTAGGCATTCTATAGATCTTTGGAATTATCAATTTCAATGGCAACTTTTTCACCCCTGGACTGGGTGTCTGGAGCCCCGCTGTAAAAGGCTTTCTCTTCCACTTGAAAGGCGGAAGCAAACATTCTATCAAACTTGAAAACTTTGTAAATTTTCCTAGCGATAAAATTATATTTTCAGTAATCCATCTAAAGTCTTTTATTAATCTCGACATTTTCTGCCTTGCCCGTAATACTTTTTATAATAAGTACCTTTGAGTCTTCGGAGAGAACTTGAACAATGAAAGGGTTTGTGTTTATTTAATTTTTTTATATTTAAAGAACTCGTTATTTATACATTATTTCTCTCTTGTAATTAATTTTAAGTAATTTATTGTGTTTATTCGTAGGTACATACATATATAATGTAATTGTGTTTAAATATTATAGCGCGGTCGAACGGGCGGCATTCTATCCGCTCGAGATGTTGAGTACACTTCCTCAGGGGCGTGGGTACAAATAACGAGTAATCTTCGGTGACAAGCTGGGAAGGTGCTGAGAGCAGCGCCTTGCGGTATCGCGACCAACCCCGGATTCTGCTGCTGGGTCCCCAGACCAGGTCCTCCGCGGGTTGCTGTCCTCTCGTCGCTACTGGAGTAACTACAGATTCCTCTACCGGCTCGTCAGACTAGATCCTCTGTTAGTTACGTTTTGTAAGCCAGCTAGCGAAGGCCAAAGGCTCGGACTTAAGATCAGTTAAGATTTCAATACGATTAGGGACACGAAAAAAGTATCGATACTTTGTGGTATCGAGTACTTTTCTTTCGATACCGATACTTTTACTCAATGAGTACTTTTTGGCAAGTATCGATACCTTTAAAAATTAAAAATTTGGCAATGTTTTTTCCGGCGACTAGCAAATCGAAAGTGATGGCGTTCGAGAGAGACGAAAGAGTCATTATGTACAACATGATGAAATAGTATATTATGATGAAAGTTTAGAACAAATGAACGATTAGTATATTTTGGAAATAAGTTAATAAGGGACGGCAAGGTTGAAAATGATATCGAAAGGAGGATGACAGCAGGAAATGAGGAAAATAGCGCCCTGCATACAATTACCGCTAATGGAATTTGTCACATGAAGCAAGTCTGTCGGTGAATTATGGCGCCAACACTATGTATGAAAGAAAAAATAAAAAAAACACTTCATGGTGGCTTATTTCATTTCCGTGGCTTAGGAGGCCCTTAGGGTATGAGGAAAATCTTTATACGATGCAGTGAAAAATGAACAAATTAGGATTCAACGTATTGAAATTTTAAGAACACAATTAATGGACCATAATTAATTAAGATAAATTAAACATATCTCGAAGCTGTTTATATTAGGGAGTAGGTATGGGAGTCTTCGTATCTGTGAAACATCTATAATACATCTCAATGAAATTAAGAGTTATTAGTGAGGAGGAGGTAGGATTAAAAAGGTTTTAAATAAATGGTTAAGTCGTGTGGAATGGTGAATCAAATAAATGAGGCGAACGCTGAAAATAATAGTTATAATTGTTAAAATTGTTAATCTTCCGATTAACAGTTTTAACGATCGAAGAGTGTGCATGAGACGATGGTGTGGTCTACCAAAGTACTTAAACAATATAAGCTAACAAATCTGAATAAAACATATATTTTTAAAATTATTTAGAAACCTTGTGTCGGTCCGGAGGTGACACTTGTCCGTCTCGTTTCAGATCCGAAGGGCGACTGCCGCGCCGCCGCCCTGCCGTGTGAAGCTTGCCTTACAATAGGCAACTGATTAATATGGACCATCGTCATTGCACTTGGTATTTTTTCTTTCTGGTAATATAGACTGTACAACACCCTAGTGGCCCTTGTAGTGCAATATAGAAATTGAGATAGAGAGTCGTAGAGTATATTAATTAGACTAGTAAAGCAAAAATGACGGCGTTGTGACGCTAAAGATATATTTTTATTTTTATATTTTTCAGAGACACTAAGAGGATAATGGGTACATGATACTGTAATAATAAAACATAAATGAAGACTATACCCATTATCCCAATTACAAGTGTCTTCGGCACGCTTTAGTAACATGTATTTTTACATTTATGTATATTTTACAAGTACGTATATGTGTATTATATAATTATATATTTAGTATCAATGTAGTGTAATCATATAAGAATATGTAAATAACTAATTAATTTAATAGATCCATAGGTTCAGGTTATCGTTTAGAAAATGGATGTTGTGTAGGTATAAGTGAATTTTTGAACGATAAGGTATGTGCTTTTTTCTTATTTTTTAAAGAGGAAATTTTATAAGCATTCATTATTTATTGTAACTCTATTTGTTTCGATATTTTTCAAATAAAATAAATATATTCACGAATCCAGAAAGCGGAGAAACTAGTTGTTTATATAACAGAGATGAATAACAAATTCACCGACGTAGGTACTCAGTTTTATTTTGGACTATCATAAATCAATTTTTTTATTTTTTGAAAAGTTATGTTGTGTAATTTTTTTTGTACGCTCACTTTATTTCACAAATTGATTTATGCTGTGACCCTGCGCGAACGTTGGACACCGCTCCCCGGCCGAAGTAAATGCAATTTACCATTTCCCGCATCATAAAATAATACTCTCAAAGTACACAGCGTATCCACCCCGCCCCATTATCGGAGGAGGCTTTCACGGTCCTCAGGCGTCAAGTGGTGTTATGATAGTCCGTAATGTCCTTTTTTAAGGGTGTCAGGTGGCGCTGCGGTTTTGGAAAAGAACTAAGTTATATTTCTATTTCGGGCCAGGAAAAAAGAAGAAGAAAATACCTCATTTCCACCAATTACTACACATAAAATAAAAAACGTCTTCATTACTAACAATTATATTAATGTATCAACACATATCATCAAAAAATGAAACTTGTATTAATTTAAGCATTGAATAAAAAAAAATATCGACAATACTGAATTCGATCTCGAGACGTAAGTCTTTAAAGTGGTGATTAAGAACTAAAATAATAATAATAATAAAATAATAATTAATAATTAAAATAATAAGTGTTTTTAAAATATTCACATTAAACAGTTTTAACAACCTAGTTCAATTCGATAAATACAATTCATAAATAAGTTATTAAAAACATAAACATATATAAAAAATTAGTTAAATACGTTATACGTATAATAATTTTTCTTTTTATTTATGAGGTGAGTTTTAATACTAATTCACATTTTCGCGATATTTTACCTAAAAGTGGGTTTTTATTATTAATTTATCGCCATCAGAAGTTATAAACTAGATTAGATTTTTTTAACTATCACCTGTATAGGCTTTTTATATTAATGTAAAACTAGTTAACTGAATATTATTTGTTATTATTAACATAAACAGACATTAGAAAAGAAAGGAATTAGATAGACGATGACCATTAAAATCGTATTGTCAGAAATGTATTTTGGAAAATACTTGTATACATAGAATAAAGTTTTTTTTTTACAGGTTTTAAGCTATAATTTCGGAAGTTAATCGGTTTTCAATAATCAACTAATGATTATTAAAAAAAAAATCGATCGAATAAATTGTCTTTTTATGAAAAAAAAGATATGAGAATTAAAAATATTTTTATCATTAGTTGACCTTATTTCATAGCAGTTATTTTGTGGTGCAACATTTTAATTAAAATATATTCTTTAACTTTCGGAAAGAATAGAACTTCCCATAGACAGGTATAAATGGTTATTTAAGTAATTATCAATGCAAACGCTATTTTTGGATCTTCTTCAGAACTATTATTTAATGCGAGAATATCAGTATCGCATCTCTCGATTGCGATTCCTTCTTCAGGTGAGCGCAGATGAGCGTGGAACAGCGAATTTCAGGTGACGGAAACATGTAATTGTGTATTCTTGTTTCAATAATAGTTAAAAAAAGTTATTTAGAAAAAAAAAACATTCTGATTATAATTATTTAAATATGAATTTCCACAAAGTGAACGCCTCCATGTTCAACTATTGATAACTGCTATCCAGAGGCGTACAGTGGAAACATCACAGCATGACTTTTCCTTAACCAATTATTTGGAAAAAAAAATCAGAATACAATATATATTTCGCAATAATTCTATCACAGTTGTCATCATAGCATTTCTATTTTGATATATCATAAAAATCTGTAGCATAAATATTTTATTTCTATTTTTTTTCCAAAATATACGTTTACAAAAAGTCACGCTTCAATCATATACACCCGAAACTAATACAGAAACAATAATAACTCAAAATAATTGTACATATGTTAAACAAAGTTATTTATACAATATATTTTTTAATATTCAATAAAAATTGTCACAAATAATAAATTGTCATGCCGTGCCACTGAAAAAATTCATATAACATTTTGATTGAAAATCCCGGAACATTCTGAAACATTTCATTTTGTCATTGTCGTGTTCGGCGGCAAAACACAATTTTCAGTGTTGGCGTTGATATCCGCCGAAGCTTCCAGTGTATCGCCATCGGAAAGAAATGAAATTCTATTCATGGCCGAATGTTTCCTCGCCATTTCCGCACGCATTGTACCGGATATGGAAATGTTATTAACGGAAACGCCGGCGCGACGGTGATCGACAGCGGGTAGGTGCCGACACAGCGGTCCATTACGGGAACAATGAACACCAAACGGAAGCTTTGGAAAACTATTTATTTATTTTTTATTTCACTTCAACACGTAGCGTATTCACTCCACATTCAATTGACCTTAATTTTTTCGATATCACAATTGCTGTAATAATTAAATCAAATCGTACCATGAAGACTGATTCTTTTTCTCTATCTGACATAAATTTACATGTTAAAATAAGAAACGTATAAGAAACCCGGAGTTCTCTAGAATAAGCCAGCACACTAATAATGTTGGTTACTCTTCTCCATCACAAGGTTGTGTCGCACATATAATATGTATTGTGCTGACCCTAACATTGATGCTGATATTCTTGCAGATAACTTATCATCGTTCAAAAACTCACTCATACACAACATCCATTTTCGAAACGATGACCTGAACCTGTAGATCCAATAAATCAATTATTTATTAAATACTAATCGTACTACATTCAAACACTAAATATACAATACACATTAATGTACATGTAAAATATAATTAAATGCAAAAATACATGTTAATAGAACGTGCCGAAGACACTTGTAATTGGGATATTTGGCATAGTCTTCATTTATAATATTTTATTAATAGAGTATCATGTACCTATTATCCTGTTAGTGTCTCTAATAAATATTAAAAAAAAGACAATTTTAACACAAAATACCACATATTATTATAATTGTCACATTGTCACACAGATTTTTATCCCCTTCCCATCTTCCTTCCTCTTCTCCCACCCATCCTCTGTGGAACTATTTATATAACTATTGTGATAAAATGAAACACTAAAAATAATCAAAGTTTACTTGTTTACAAAGTCACTAGAGACGATCGCAACTTTAAGACTATTTTGTAATTCGCACTAAACGACTCTCGAGGATCTTCTGTGGAACACTTTATACTACGACATTTCAATCGCGCTGATCACTAAAAATATTCAGTTCGCAAATAGGTAGGTAGGGACTCTGGTATTTATTGCTGGCCGATTATAATTTGCACTGAAGGCCCGCTTGCTGTCTGTCTCGCTTCTGTGGTATTGCCAAACGCCAAACAACAACTGTTTTGTAGTGCGTCGCTTATTTACAGTACGGCCACTCTATGATGGCATTTTTGACGTTTAGACTTACATGAAGTTTCGTAATTAATGACAGCTAAACATTGGAGGACAAATGCTATACTTTATTGCGCGAACGTCAGAGTAGTGATGTCCATCAACATTAAATATGGAATGAACGAAATGATTCAAAATGTTATAGGATATTGTTTGCCTGTATAATATACGTAGAATACGCAGAATAAGTATCCAAAATAACACAACAAATCTGACAGATCGATTGTGCCCCCTAAATATGATCTTTATCTATGGCTTTATTAGAGGGCAAAGATAACGGCTACAAAACAATAAAAGACGGATCAGACCGGGTGATGTTTTTTTGTCTCTTTTTCTCTCATGTGTCGCCATATTGTTTAAACTGAGTAAGCTCTATTTTACCACGTATAAAGGTTTGGTAAAATGCTTTATTATCCTTCTATATACTTTTCATCATGTCTTTTAAGTCGTGACACTATTATGATTTATACTTTTCCTTTTCTTCACTTATCTCTTACTTTGTTAATCTTTGTCCTTTGCACTGGTCCATAGTAATCCAGGAAATACATGTTATCGGCTTATTTTTAAAAATTATTTTTATATTATTTTAAAACTTCCTGAAAATAATATAAGTACCAAAATAAAAATAATTTGATGAAAATTTTTAATACTTTTAAATTATTGTATTACCGACTGACTTATATATTCGTAAGATTGACTGACTAATTGATGGCGATTGACAGGTTTGAATATGTATTTTTCTATTTTGCATGCCATCCGTTCCAAATGTTCGATTGATTCTCTAAGGAATTTGATGAAAATGTTGTCACCCATCTTTGACTCCATGATTCACCGATTATGGACGTATGGTGACTTGGCTTAAAGTATAAACGGCCTTAAAGCGGGAGTCGGCCAACCAATCAGAGGTCACGCAGCGGCAGCGAAGAACGAGCTGGCGCTGGTTTGGATCTCGCGTCGTTTCCTTCGCTATTTCTTCTTTGACGGGGTCTCCAGTTACATGCGTGTAGTTATGTCATCTTAAAATATTTAAACGTATTATGTAAACTTTGCATTCGCAATAAACCAGAATTAGCCAACCGTGAGTATCTGTTCTTGCATACTTGCCTTCCATACTTTAGACTGCACACCTACTCACACCAGAAGATTCCGTTAATAGAGTCGGACTTCTTCTTACATCATTCTTCAAATTGGTGATTATCACCATTCAACACAATCTTCCAATTACGTATATCCGGAGATGTCGAGGTACTTGTTCCTAAGAGCATTTTTGTTAAGTTTTTTAAAGGCTGCCTATACCACCCTTCCCCGTTGAGCTAAGCAAAGGATTGAAAAAATATGTCGCGTCTTGATATGACATGGTGTTGCAAGATTTTTCCCATAATAGGCCATTATCCACATTTAAATGAAAATATTGTTATTATACAAATATACATATTCAAATAGTATTGATTATTTGATCTGTAATTGAATATAGAAAACATCTTTTTTGTGACGAGATTTTTATTTTATTAAAATATCATAATTTGTAGATATTGGATCTAATTTTTTATATTAAAGATATTTTGTTAAAAATTATGAATGATTTGAATTAAAGTTGACAATATCATAAGATTTATAATGTTCTTCTTGATTCAATAAAATAGTAAAATATAATTATTTAAAATTTATTACACAAAATGAAGGGAATGGTAGCTAAAACGCCACATTATATGTGACAAAAATATAGGGCGACGTGTACTAATTTTACAATTTGTGCGTGTTTTAGAAGCATCAAAAGTATAATAACTTTAAAATGTTCGCTTTGGCCTTAAAATAATTTACAAAAACGTTTATTTAAATTTCGTCTATTGGAGAGTGTAAAATTTCGCCCACTAAATCAACATTTTCTGAAAAATGTTATAATTAAACAACGAATATAAAAGAAATCAGTTAATTTGTTTAAAAATTTTCTAGCAATATTAATGTATTTTTTCTGTTCTATTATACATATCATGCGATATAATTTTTCTTATTATTATAATCACATTTCATAAAATTAAAAAAATATATTTTTAAATAAAATATCACTTTGCCACCCCATTTTTATAAGTTTATTCTATACTTCTAAATTGTTAAGACGTTTACCTTTATCATTTCTATGAAGTACATTTAGAACAATTTAGAAGCCTCAGAAATAATTATAAAAAAAAACTATTTATTTAATAAACAATTATGTTTTTCGCGTAGCCCAATTCTAGATAAATTCCCCTTCCAAATAACCATACCCACCCATAGCCACTCTTTCTCACCTAACCCCCACCAAAGTTGACATTCTCTTTCATTCCTTAATGCTTTCTTGATTGCTTGTGATCCTATTTTTTAATGAGTAGGTATATATATATATATATATATATATATATAAGAGTATATTCAACCCTGACGAAGGCTCAGCTGTGAGCCGAAACTAATTGGTGTCAAACATAGTGATATTTTAGTTGAAGATATTATGTCTCACCACAATATGTTTGGTTCGTATGAAATTTAAAAAATATATTTTCTGCAATCTAAAAATTTGTTTTAAACTCAAATATTGCGTCAACAAAATATGATTACGTAGTAAGCTATCCTAGTCACCCTAACATTACGCCCGTATGAAAGCCAAATCACCTGTCAAGATCAGCTGTTATTGAGTATATTTCATGGAGAATAATAATAGACTGTGTAATGAGGGTGTACATTTCTGTGACATATTATGAAAATGGGTTAATGAATTCCGATTTACGCTTACATACTGTTAGTACCCACCTACTAATAACACATATGCGGGTTCTCTCCCACACAAACACATCAGCTGTTAATTATTTTTTTGTGTTGTTAAATATAATATTATGGACATAAATATACCGTACTTGTATAGTATAAAGTCTCCTTACAGAGTTAGGATTTGGATTAATTTTCGATATCAAGTGACACTGATCAAATTCACATTCTCAGCAGTGAGAAATCACATAGGTTGCTTGTAATAGTTATAGTAAAAAATAAGAAAAAAAAGCATAGTGTCACAGAGTTGCGGCTGTGGAAGGGAAATCAAATACTTAAAACTATTTAAATATTTATTTATTAAGCACTGGACACGAATTTTATTGGAGCACCATTCTTTAGTTCCCAGTATAATATTTCGCACTTAATTACTCAACACACTTTATTCTTGCTTGCTAGAGAATCTTTGTCCTTTTATGGTCACACTTACGTACTTCTTCACTGGTCATATATTTGTCGCTTGGTCACATAGCTAGCAGCTGCTCGGTTTATTCTATGGCATAAGCTCGCTCTTTTATACAAAACGCTGATTTCGCGATACCTCAAGAACATTCTTCTAGTCGTGAAAATAGCCCAGTTGATCCAGATTCGTGTGGATCGTCGATAATGCGCAGTTAGACACTCGTGACAATAGTTTTTGCGTTATCCACGAATCAAACAACTCGTTTTTGTAAAAATCTATGCTTTTTCTTAATTTTTACTATAACTACTGATCAAGCAAGGATCCCTTATAACTAATTATGTACGGGAAGATAGAAGCCAACTTAGGCGCAGATAGAAAGATGAGATTAACTTATTTCTGACATACACAGGTTTTGCAAGGTTGTTGCCAACATTTGATACGAGACATGCGGAAGTATAAGTACATATCTTTGTTAAAAGTTTTGTGTGAGCTTACATTAATTTGGTTATTTGTATTTGTTATCGTATCATCTGAACTGTCAAATACACGCGACTGTTGGTAGACTTCAAGTCAGTCGCACCCCATTTGGGAAATAATGGAGACGTTGAAGTAGTTACCTTTACGTGCTTAGCACGGGTATTAGGTGTAGGGTTATCGTCATCCTAGTATCATTTCTTGAACACAGCTGTCACGGCAAGTTCTAAGTGCAAGATCATGCTGGAGACTTACATCACACCTGCATTAAAGGTTCACAAATTTCTTTTACAACCACCAATTTGTGGCAAAATAGTACCTATGTATGCTGGCCTATTGATGGTTCGGTAGGAAAGATCACGATCTATTCTGATTGCAGCCCGGATATTATAGTATACTAGCTGTTAAAAAATCATAAAAAATCATCAGGAAATAATAATAATATCTTGCCTTGCGTGTCCGCGCAAAGTATCTACGTATATCGCGCGCTGTGCTGATTGCTTGTCACACTCTAATTATATAATTTTTTTTAATTCCAGCAATTTACGGATATCACGACAGATAGACTGACAGACAGACAGACAATGAAATGAATTATTGACTAGCTATTACTCGTCAATAAATGACGGATTTTTTTATTTTGACTTTAAGCTTTACATTAATAAGTTATTAGTTACATTAATTATTTACAACAACAAAAATGTATTGCGAAATCAATCTTAAAAAGTAAGCAAATTATTTTTTAAAATAACGCACTTTACAATATGAATTATTCACCCTTTCTGTTTTTTTTATTTATTTTTATTTATATATCTTTATTTAATTAATGATACATAATTGTTTGTTATTAGCTAATATTGTAGCATTATAATATGTATACTTATTAAATAATATTTCTGTTCATATATTTTCCATTGTTATGTGCGGTTTACATTTTTGTTTGAACATATTGATTCTGCTCAACTTCCTCACACCTTCTGGCAGACTATTATATTCATTTATTCCCTTGTAATCGATACAGTTTTGTGTGTTTGTCTTTTTTCTATTTGGAATACTTATTTTGTTTGCGTTTCTTGTATTATGTCTATGTATCTAATGTAATATTTGATCTTATTTATAAAATATTTTGACATTTTGTCATTTAATATTTTGTGAATGAATATCATTGTATTAATTTTAAATCCTTGTTTTATATTAATCCAATTTAAATTTGAGAGCATCTTTTTAATTTTGGAATATATATTTCTCTGTAGAATTATCCTCATTGCTCTCTTCTGTTGAATATGTAATTTTCTTATATCTTCATCTTTATATAGGTACAAAATAGTGGGGCAATATTGAAAATGAGGAGTAATTATTGATTTATATATGGCTGTTTGTTTAGTAAATGATATTTTCTTTGCAATTTTCTTTGTTATGTATTCAACATGTTTTTTAAATGATAATTTAGAGTCTATAATTATTCCCAAATATTTTATTGTATCCACTATTTCTATTTCTTCTTCATCAATCTCTATCTTTATCTCATCATTATTCCTTTTATTTCCTATTAACATTCTTTTTGTTTTTTTTTTTGCATTCAATTTTAATTTATTCATTTTAAGCCACTTCGATATATTAATTAATTCTTCATTAAATATTCTCACTAATTCTTTCAAGTTTTCTCCAGATATGTATATTAAAGTATCGTCGGCATACAGCCTGACTTTTCACTTTTTTAATATCTTGCATCTTGCATATATAATAAACAATACAGGGCCTAATATTCTACTTAATTTGCTTGAATTTTTCACAAAATGCCAATAACATTTAACCTTCACAAAAAATAAAATTATCGCGAAATCGTAGTATGTTTCTGGTAGCGTGCAAACAGCGCCATCACGCATGTTTAAGTAAGTAATTTTCGTTAGCGTAACCTGCGAGTTAATGCTGTGAAAATGATACAATACGAATGAAAAACAAAATGTTACAAAAGCATTGATCTCTTTGCCCCCGTAATAAGAAGAAGAAGCAGAGAATCAAAGACAATATTAAAAAAATATACTGAAAACACACATTACACTATACAACGATAGAATAATTAAAACGGTAGGTTTTAGTAATTATTAACGAATTTATTGCGCACTACACACACTAGGTACACACCATAGATGATACAAGTTGGCCAACGCACAAATGTTGCCAATACATAAAATATTACATTGACCTATAGATAATACAACGTGGCATAAGTATACGGCTTCTCTCACTAACGTCAATAATTTGACCTTAAAAAATAGGCGAACAGCACTCGACGTCTACAATCTGTACAAAATTGGTCAAAATCAATTTATCTGTCCATCCCTCTTATCGCTTTTAAATTTTCATGTCCCATCACGCGCATCACGTACTTATCCTGTCTTTAATATCCGAACACGCAGAACCAATTCTGGATTGCGCTCTCCTATATCTAGAATATGCAGAACCTACAATGATCTGTTCACCGACATTGATATATTAGCGTTTCGTATTTAAGAACCAAGTATTGAATATTCTAAGACACAGTGACTAGATGTTATCTTTTTATTTTTATGTAATTTTTTCCTTTCTTTCGATTGTTTTTTCTCTGCCCAGTGTGTAAGTGAAATATGCCTGGATTCGGTTACTTATCATATCGTCCATACTTGTAACTCTGTCCGTTTATTTCCATAAACACAAATAAAAAAACACAAGATCGTGTCAATAACTCCATACGATAATTTTTAATTCAGAATATTTTGAGTTTGTTCAAATCTTTCAGAACAGTGCTGGATTTATGTCAACGAGACATTATTAATCAATTAATGTATATTATAGATATCACAGAGACGAAACTGTATTTATTATGGGAAAGTAGGTATAGAAGTCATTTGTGTGTACAGGGACTTATGACCTATCTTTATGGTTGGCTTAAGTGATCACTTTACACAATGTAACATTCGCCATTTCTACCCATGATAGAATATAAGTATTCGGATGAATTTCATTACACAATAAAGTATATTGCTCTCAAAATTCCGTTAAATTAATTGTAGATTTTCTCATTAGCGACATCTGTGGGGATTTAGGGGAATGAAAATGGCTTTGTACAGGCCGCATGGAAAGGCGCTTACAACTCATATGTGAAAGCTTTCCACACAATTTGAACATATATACAACTTCCAAAAAATGAATAAGCATGGTATATTCTATCATGGGTGGAAATGGCGAATGTTACATTGTGTAAAGTGATCACTTAAGCCAACCATAAAGATAGGTCATAAGTCCTATGTACACCCAAATGACTTCTATACCTACTTTCCCATAATAAATACAGTTTCGTCTCTGTGATATCAATAATATACATTAATTGATAATTTTTAATTCCTACTAGGTAGGACCACGAACAGTTTATGTGGAAAATGCTCTCGATGTGAAATCTTTTTGAAAATAACTGCACGTTGTTAGTCTCATATTATAATAAATAAGTCATCCTAATATAATTTCAGAAATTGCACCTATATATTTACCCATTTACACTCTAAAAAATTCAATCACACTCACTAATGCTCTTTAATGTGTACTTCATTTTACGGTGGAAATAAATTATCGCCTTTAAAACGAATATTATTTGAAAGCCCTTAAGGTATCGCCATGTAGGACCTTCTCACATGTGAAGGCGGTAATAAGGAATGTAGAGGGTGAAGTTCACTTAAATAAGGTTAAGAAAAAAGTAGTCAAGTTTTTACTATTATTATTATATTTATTTAATTTAATTTACGTTTTTTGTAGCATAATGAAGTATTCCTAATATAATATAATGGTCTTAATACATTATATTATATGTATGTATTCGGACATTCATTATGTTCGGAAAATTATGTTGGATGTCACAATTCTCAACTTCTTCTTCTTCTTCTTCCTTGCACTGTCCCAACTCACTGCCTAGGTAGGCTGTTGGAGTCGGCCCTTCTTGTCTTCAGGCCGTATCTTCTTCGGTTCTGGGTATCGCTTTCAACCAGGCCGTTTCTCTGTAAGATTTTGGAGTACTGAGCCATGCAGGAGTTCTTTAGTCTTTTTCTGGATGACTGTCGATGAAGCTTCATAGACATTGCCTGCTTTACCGTGCGGTCACAATTCTCATGTTTTTTTGAATTTCTAATGATGCAACAGATTATAAGGTCCACTTACTGCAGGGAAATGCATTTCGAAAAACTCTTGTGAAAATCATATATGTAGATAAGTGATCTCACCAAGAATTGAACTAGTAACCCTCAGTATGCGAATTTATGAATTCCCCTCAAAATGAAAAGAAAACTGAAATAAAAAAATTGATGCGTCGCGGTATTAAATAGATATATTTTTTAAAAATATTAAATTTATTCAAACATCTAAATATGTTTAACACTAGATCAGACATTTAGCTCAGCTTTGCACAATCTTTGTGACACTTCTTGACATAATTGCATATATATTTTTCTACTGGTGGTTGAATATTCTAGATTTTTAAAAAGAACTTCGAAATAACCTCTATTGTTTTTTATATTTTTGGGTTGAAAAAACAAGTGCGTTTACGAGTAGACCGTGGCCTATTTAAAGGGAAATTGCGCACCATTGATCCCTCCATGCATAAATTTACGCAGGAAAAATCATCGACATTTGTTGAATGAAATGAAATATTAGGCACCTAATAATGTGCTTAATACAAGTGGTTAATACAAATTAATTCTTAATTAATTAAAATTAATGATAACCCTAACCACAAAGTTAACCCTGTATACATAAAAAATATAATAAATTTCTGTTATGAAAATTGCATATACACCGGGAGCTGTTATTTTCTTTATGTAGTTATCATAATATAATTATTGTGATCAATCATAATATAATATAATTACAATTCTTTATAATATGTTATTGTAATGATTTAATTGTGTTCTTACTATTTCGTTATCTTTTTTTTATACAGGCAAAATGTAATTAGGTACTTGAATACTGTATTTCACGTGAAAAATAGATTTTTATCCATTGGTGAAGTACTATATTTGTTGGAAATTCTAGTTTGTGTTCCAACGCAAGGTATACAACATAGAAAGTGGATTTTCATGCACGCCAAAGAAGTATGAAGTGCATTTAAAAAAAATACGATGCCTTTCTCGTTTGCAGGATGACTGACGACAGCATGAGTGACGACGTGTTCGAAGACGAAGTGCGGCCCCCCGTGCCCGGCGGCCAGGGCCCGGGCAGGCCCTCCACCGGGTACCGGGACTACGAGCCCCCGCCCGACCTGCTCAACCACTACGCGGCCAAGCGGATCGAGGAAGAGCTGGCGATACACAAGGTGAGACAAAACTGACCGTTGTTGGCGTCGCCGGGTAACATTTTCACACACGCGAAAATAACACGCTCGTTTTTTAGTTCTACTTGAATAGGCATGATGCCAGTATTAAAGAATAAGAGATTTTAGGGAAGAAAATATTTTGAAAGGAATCTAAAAAATGATCCAGTTTTAATGTACACATTGAGTTTGATAAAATTTTCAGTAAAATAAAAGTATAAAATTGTGCAATCCGCCATTTTAACTGAAACACCGGTCACGCCTCCCATCACCGTGTCTTTGAACCGTTGCCATAGACACGAAGCAATGTTTACTGAGGCTTGACGTCACGTGGACGAAATGACAGCTGCGGGCGTATTTGCGCGAAATTAAAATATGTAGATGAAAATGCAATTATTTGCGTAAAAACTTATTTTATTACAGAAATAATGTTATTTTCGGTAATAGTAGACGTGTACCTACAATATAGAATGTTATTTCAAAATCTGTCATTATGCTTATTTTCGTGAGAGTGTTTCGCTTTATGAGAAGCATTACCAATCTTATTATTTTATTTTACATTCATCAACTTGTATTTATATGCAAACTATTTAAAGGAACAGCTATGTAATTCTAAGAACTTAATTATATTATAGCCGGTCCCTTCAAGGGTTAGATTGGTAAGGCCCTGGTAGGGCAAAAAGCATCTCACAAATATTAAACAAGCGGGACTAAAAAACATGTGTGTTTTTATTTTCAAATTCAAAATTTACCTCCGAAACAATAAATTAGTGAAGATTTTCCTGAAGAATGAGTGAATGGTATTGAAAGAATTGTCTTGTATCGGTGGACGTCCGAATTGCAAAAAATCAGTTAGTGTCCATTAATTGATAGTCAAAAACAAATCTCAAATAACGGGTATTATGTAATCGGCTAAAAATGGCTTTAACATCATTTGCGAATGAAGAACACTATATTATAAGTATTTTAAAAGTGAAGGCAGACACGTCAGAATTATTGATGCATATGATGGATAAAATTAAGACGGAGTGACAACGTCCTCAAAGATATCTCTGCCTTAGAGCTTCGAAACTGGAGAGAGCTGGCACTAGACCGAGATGAGTGGAGGAAAACTATTGAGAAGGCCAAGACCCACCAAGGGTGGTAGTGCCAAGAATGATGATGATGATGGATACTGTCCTGTCTGGACTACTGTAACAATATTTATGCTAGATGGGTGAAACTTCAGCTGAAAGGAATACAATCAAATTAAATTAACAATTAATTTATTAACAATCAGATTAATAATTTAAATAGTAATACTTTCTTGATTTTTATAACTTAACTAGCTACGCCCACGCGGCTTCGCACGCGTAGATTTTTGGTACACTGTTTGGATCGTCATAGAACTTTAGCGAACCTTCTAGAACATTCACCTTCCAGAACTTTCAAGAAATTTATTGAATGTACAGAAACCTTCTAGATACACCGACACATTCCTCCACTCAGTTTAGGACCTTATAGAACTTTCGGGAATTTTCTAGAATCTTCTCCTTCCAGAAATTTCTGGAGCAGGTTTTTTCGGAACCTTCTAGACTCACCGACACAGTCGGTGCGCCTATTATGACACTATCTGAAGCATTTGCGGCCTTCCCATAACAAAAAAATGTGCTAGAAAGCACATTTTTGTCACCCACTCCCCAACCACGCACAGCCACCCCCACGACACCAAGGGCTATCCACCACCCTAACTACCGGTGGGTGGTTGTGGCAGGTTGTGGAGAAAACTTGGCGGGTAGGGAAACACGGGTTTCTTTATATATATATATATTGATTTAACGTTTCCTTGTGTATATCTTATTTACTTAATCTATTGTCTTGCATTTTTATAACTTAATCTAATGTTTCTTTGTCCATATATTACTTATTTAATCTAATGTCTTACACTAATAATTACATTAACAATATATATAATATATCTATATATATATATATATATATATATATACCTATATAATACGAAATAAATAAATGAAATAAAGAGAATACACAAATATCAAACAGTCGATTACTTCCCGAATAAAAATGGAATAATATAAATAAGTGAATTAATTAATTCAAGAGAAACATATAACAATCAAATATTGACGACTTGTTAAGTCGCTGGGATAGTGAAATTGGTAACACGCTGTGCGCGAAAAACAGAGGTCCGTGGTTCAATCCAGGTTCCAGCATTAATTTTTCAGTTTTATTATTTGATATTTGTGTATTTCTCTTTATTTCATTTATTTATTTCGTATTAAATATTACGGGACTCTTTCCTTAAATAAATAAAAATATGTTTATAAAATATATATATATATATATCTATATAATAGATATATATATATATCTATTTATATATATATATATATATATATATAATATATATATATATATATATATATATATATATACACATATATGACGATGCCCCCCAATTTTAAATACGAGAATTAAATTCTCATTTTAAAGTGGGTAAGCGTGTAACATAAATGTGTATTAATTATATTATTAGTTATTTATTTATTATTTATTAATTAATCATAGCTCTGTGGTCAAAATCCAGTAACCATGTTCTCAGAACATGCCGAATAGAACATGCAGAACATAAAAGAATTGTGAAAATATATACTGGTGTATGAAAGGAAAAAACTGATTTTCAGGCGTATTTTAGTATATACGTTGAATAATTCGGAAGAATATCATATATACACTAAAAATAATATTGCTTAATACTCCACATTAAAAATATAAAAATAAATCATTACCAGCTGCGAAATCTATGTAGGTATACTAACTAGCTCATGACAAAAGACTACAGATGTCTCTGGCCTAGTCCATTAAAATAAACGAGAGATTCTCAGATTTGGAACACATATAGAAATTTCAAAAATTGATAATGTGTGGATGTTCTTACGATGGAATTGGTGAACGTTGCATTCATAGTGATTACACTTAAACCCCTTAAGCCAGCTCATAGAGGTTGTAAGCCCTGGACCATCGTTAAAAAAACTTGCATACACGTTTCTCATATAAATAGCTTCGTCTCTGTGAAACTTCTTTAATTTATCTTAATTAATTAATCATCTGTCTGGGGAAAAACCCGGCAACTATGTTCTCAGAACATACCTATGTACTTATAAAAATATCGTCAGAATACAATCTATTGTGAATTCGTCAGCATGGATCGTGATCCCTAGAGAACATCAAATTTGTCCTATTTTCGAAATTTTAAAATATGGAGGATTTTGATGTCGTATATATGTATTCCGTGTATGTATTTCTATTAAAAAACCGTTGCATGTCTCAAATATATGCAACATCATCATAGTTTTCACTTTGCCTCGCTCTACTTTGAAGTAGGGTAGCTTGTTGGTGTAGTGGTTATGACTTTCGCCTCGTAATCCTGTAGTCGGTGGTTCGAGCTCCACATGTCCTGGACACCAGTAAGTTAGTCTTATTTTAATTCTCAAGCGGTATTTGAAAGTAGTAAGAATATTGATACGGCAGGTATTCCGTGTTCGCAAGTATTTAAAAAAATACCTGTATATATATTTTTTTTCGTGTTTTCAAATATCGTCTGAATTTTATTTGGAGTTCGGATGGTATTATTGTTGGTATCTACAGATATACAAAATACCCGTAATAATGTTCTTCAATAACTCAGTGGGGGATTAAACGGTGGGTGGACCGGGGCCCATGGTTACGGTGGGGCCACCATTTCATATGGCGCTTGTCAAGCTGTAAAGGTTCAATAAATAATGATAAATTTATTTCTTAGAAATATCCAATAGGGATTAAGAAAGGATACTTTTTATCCAACCTAAAAGCAGGTATTTGGTTAAAAATATTCTCGTCAGTACTTTGGTATGGTGGTAACATAATCATATTATTGTTATTATCTTTTCTCATCGATTACCTTAATGAGTAATACAGAAATGTAACTTTAAAATGAAAATCTTTGCGGCCCGCGTAGCCCAGTGGGCACGACACTGGCTACCCACCGAAGGTTCTAGGGTCGATTCTCGGTGAGGTCGCAATAAATCTATATGATTTATTCAAGTCTCGATGTATTTGTGATGTATTCGCTTCAGTAATTGGGCTATGGTCTTTTAAAGCGTTTGAAATATGATTGTGTGGTGATCCGAAACCGTAACATCGTACAGTGATTATTACTTATAATCTGTATTGGCCTATTATTAGCTTCGCTGTATAGATTTTATTCATACTTTCAAATACGCACATAGTGAACATGGAAAAATTCGTCCGGTTGGGTGGAATTCTTCTCTCTTCATGATTACCACGTCGGGGATCATCCATCCAGAATTCCACTTTTTATTTATTGCTAAAATTATCAAAATAATAATTATTTAAATCAATAAAGGTTTCTTTTCATTTTTATCGTCCAGGGCCTCCAATCACTATAATCCACCCTTGATATTTCGCACTTTTTACCCAAAAAGCCTCCTAAATATCTATTTAAAAAAATACCCATTTATTTGTACAGGCGAAAAAAAAGATCAATTTGTAATACATTCATGTAACGATATTTGTTTTGGTAGAATAAATTTGAGTTAAAGAAAAAAGAGAACCAAATCTGAATTTAATCAAAGTCCATTTCTATGTATATTATGTCCCTTGCAGAAATAAAATTTTCCTGACCATTGAAGGTACACTCGAGACAAAAGTTATCCGTGAGTAAAAAGTTAATATAAACTCATATTTCTATAATTGCGGTTAAAAGATTCTTCGAATATTTGAGTTTTAAATATTTTACCGAAATCTGTGATTTTTAATTTTTTGTATGATTATGTATGTAATCCACAAATATTTATTTTAAGTGAAAATTTATTATAGACCGTGTGTAATAAAATATATAATTAAGTTTGTTTTTAAACATTTGATTTTATTTATTGTATTAAATCAACCGGTTCCGGAAATATAATTTTATTGATTAATTTGATAAACTAATCCTTATTTTACCTACACCTAACGCAACTAATTGAATGTGCTAACTGTACATAAATTATAAATTTTTCCAACCAAAAATTCGATTTTAAATAAAACTGTAACTCAATTGTTTATATTGAACAAAATATTGTTGATATGCCTTTTTAGGATTGTTGAGAGTGAAATTTTAGGATGCAACGAAATGCGTGCACATTACGCAACGGAAATTTTCACTCATTAAGTCACGAACCACCAAAAGCTATGATGGCGATTGTACGCCTGATGATTTAATCAATAGCAATAGTTGTGAAAATTGCATATGCTCCGGGCGCTGTTATTGATTTTTATTTTCTGTTTGCTGATATAGTTTTCATAAAATAATTATGATCTGTTTCATAATGTGTTATTATCGTGTTTGAATTACGTTCTTTCTGCTTCATTTTCTCTTTTTTATACGAGCCAATTTTGATCCAATTCGGTACATGGGTACTGTATTTAATGTGTAATTTAGATTTTTTCTTCATTGATGGAGAATGTCATTGATGGAAAATTCTAGTTTGTGTTGCAACATACTAGTTGGCAGTATTCTGTCCAGATTCTGCTAAGGTTCCAACGCAAGATATACAACAGTTCGTGGTTTATTTATGTATGCCAAAGAAGTATAACTTCCAACGCGCGTACATTTATTTTACAAAAAAAATCACGAATGATTGTAAAGCCTCTGGCGGGTCCTTGGCCTCCTCAAGAATTTTTCTCCATTGATCTATTACAAGTCCTGTATTTCTAAGATTGAAAACATTGAAAAGATTGAAAACATCATGACCAAATCACCGAAGTGTAATAAATTTTCTTTGTCTTATTATAGTTAAGCAGAATCTATCTCATTTTTACTCCCTTTCTTTTAACTCGTGGCGTCTGCTTGTCTTCTTGTCTGACGAAAAAACTTTGGATCGATTTCTAACCCTTTTCCCGTAACCCAATCGAGCTGAAACTTTGCAAGCAGACTCGTGGCGATGATCAAGAATATCTATCAAATTTTCGTTAAAAAATAAATAAATTTTTGGATTTTTCAAATTTTGAATGGTTTTTTCATACAAATTATTAAGTTGTATGAAAATATTTCAACGCGTCTGGTAGACACGAAACCTGATTATAGTATAATTTTGGATTTTCGGAAATTTTTTATTACTCGCCCGACCGAAGCTCAACGCGTAGGTTAAGCGCCAAACCAGTTTCCACTAGTAAATGAGAAAGGGAGTATAATAAAAACTTGGTTTTTATGGGTTACTTTTTTACAGCGTCTAAGCCAAAATTAATTTTCTAAAATCAGCCCAAAGATTGGCCGTAAAATTTTCCTTTGAAAAGCGTTCAGTGCACATTCATCTCAGTGACTATCCATGAAACTGCTTATCAATAAAAATACTTGTCAGAAGAATGGACGTGTTTACTAAATATCTAAAATTACTTTTGACATTTTAATGAATTTCCGAACTCTACAAGAGTGGACAATATCCAAACTTTCTTTATTCTTTATTCCTAAGGGACAAAGGAAATGTGGGTGTAAGTCAAGGATCTTTTGTGTGACTCCTTTAAGCACGTCTTCCTCTGATAGACACACGCACACCTGTATACGGCTGTGCACAATCCAATTGGGTTTGTAGTGAATTCGAATAATAGGGGCTGAAAAGATACGTGAAAGATATTTTTTTGTATTTCATCAAAGCTATTCAAAGTTTTATACATTCATTAACTTTTTTCAGTAAGTTTGTACAGTGACGTATTTTATTTAGTAGATGCAGTAATCAAATTACAGCATTTGTCGGTTGTAGTGTATAGTAGTTATCTGTATACTGTACTCAATTTTCAACGGACGGAACCAAACGTCAATTTCACAAGTATTTTTTATCGTAGATTCATTTTATTAGAGTCGTATTTCAAAGCATATTTTTGAGTGAAAAAAAAACACATTTTTTAGGGATATAATGTATTAACAATTCAGGATGGCATCTAGTTGATAATTAAGTCGGCCACCGTCTTTTTTAGCAATTTAAATTTAATATTGCCCTGATCTTAGTCAGACGCACAGCATTGTTTCATCCGAAGTCGTCGGTCGCGTTAGTTGTCGCTAGACGTTTCCAATTTAATTCCGCGCCTCAGTATTTAATAGGGGAGAGGAGGGTTTTCCCTTACACCTAAATTTAGGTTGAAATTATGTGATAACTATAAAGCATTAAACGTTCAATGAGATACAGTTCCACAGCCATTTTAATTGGTTTTATGAGAGTGTCTTTAAATTTTTTTTTTTTAAGTAATAGGTACTTTTTATTAAAAATATTTTAAAAAGTGGAAGTCTAATTAGCGGTAGTCTAATTACGTACATTAATTTATGTTTATAAAAACTATAGATGTAACCATCTGGGACCTCTTTGTCTCCGCATAGTGCATGCACCCATTGAGCACAGGTTATGCAACGATACCAGAGTTTATTATTCTTGCCAAATTCTCCACAAATGGTGCATACCTCATTAGCTACGCCAAGAAGTCCTTCATCGTAGTACACTCCATCATTATCGTCGTCATGAAGAACCACTGCTGTAGTATCATCATCAAAATCGGTTTTGAAAGAGTTATAAATCTTTCGTTTATACGATTCTTCATTTATAGCTTCTTTTTGGCTTTTTGATTTTTTCATGACTTTGTACGGATTACCCGAAACCCGGAAACCGAAATATTTTTGACAAAAAATTGTATACAAAGTGGAATTTTGAATGCTAAGGCACATTAGGTCTAATGTCAAGCTATCAAAGATCGCCAAAATCAATATTATTTTACAAAGAAACTGTGATAAATGTACTTACAGCTGAAAAATCAACCGATGATTTCCGTAAACAAACGGTGCAAAACGTCAAACGCGCTCTCTAGAAAACGATCACCGGCCGTATGGCGCGTGTTGCTGTCTGAAGCATTGGGAATGGTAAAGGCTAACGCTAGATAAGGGCAGGTGTTTTTTGCTGTTGTGCGTTTGGCTTAAACCACGTGCACGGAATTAGCCGCTGTACGGGAATACCCCCCGCTCCCCTACCTTGTTTAAAATCGAGTTAACGGATTTTCCGCTGACTCTAGTAACTATTTTATATGAAACGTGTTGTATTTGTTTTACGAATGTAACATTAGTTGTACATAGTTTTCGGGTAATAGAATTGCCGGATAATGAAATCAAATTGGCCCTGGACGAGTGATCCCAACAAAGAGAGGCGCCTAATTATTAAAAAAATGTGTTTATTCAATACTTTTATTTACTCCTTTGTGCTGATCTAAGACTTCAACACAGATGCCACAGTTCTCGGTCATCTTCTGCAACATAAAATATAATAAAATATTTTAAATATATATTCAAATATTTTTTTAATAGTCTCTATACGTATCTTTTGTTATAATCTGTGACAGAAGATGCTATTATTATTGGCTAAAATAAATTAGTAAAAAAATAAAAGGAAGGAGTACCTACCTACCTATGCTGCCCTCATTAGCATAAAGGCAGCTATTTGCAAAAAAATCACTAAACGAGTTAAAAATGAATGTTCTATAAGAAATTGAAATAAAGCAAAGAGCAATATAAAGTAAACGAAATGTGATTTTGTCAAATATGCTTTGGGGGTAGTATAGTGAAGTGCATAATCATTTTACGATACTTTAAAATGATAAGATTATCAAGAAATATGTTTAGTATTCTCCCAATTAATGTACGTTTTTTCTAAATATGAAATATCTCTTCATGCAGAATTTGAACTCATTATATCGCATTACTACAAAAGTAATAAATTTTTAATGATATTTAGGTATAATTTATGGATATATATCATATCTGGATGTATCCAAATCTGTATTGGGGTAGAAAAATGTTTGAAATTATGTATTCTATGAAAAAGAGTTTTTTTATATTCCAGTTATCATTTCAGACCGGAGAAACGTTAACTAAAAAAACTGTTTTAGAAATATTATGATAGGATATTAAATGAAGTATGCTAAAAAGCTTAATAAAAAAATAAAAAACATGTTTTGGTAATATAGAATAACAACAGGTCACCTTGAATAATCAGAAAAAAAACAAATAGGTAGCTATAATGTAGAATAACGTCAGAAGCTCTTTAGATATTAAATACAGGTTAGTAACAGCCGAACAAGCTTAAAAAAACATTTTTTAAATACTATTGTAGTTCGATCAAAAAGGTCCCTGAGTTTTTATTTATTTCAATAAATACTTATTTATTCATCAATATTGATTGATTCTTTAAAGTAATCCTTATATCTCGGATACAACACGCCAACGCGAGCGTTTTTTGTAATCCTCAAATAAACTTCTGAAATACACTTTTCGATATAGCTTTCAGTTCATTCAGCAATTTTGCCTTTATCTACTCTATGTTTGCAAAATATTGTTCTTTTATAGATATTTTCATCTTGGGGAACATGTAAAAGTCACGGTATAATGGTGACTGCGGCGTAGCTACTGTGTTGTTTATTATTTGTTTACGTAAAGGTTTCAGATAATTTTCTTTACTTTCCCTAGAACCTGACAGTAAAAATTAATAGTTGACTGTAACATGTAACATATAATAATCGAATAAAATAGTAAGCAGACCTTGTCATTCCACAACCTTGATACATGTGGTAATTCTATTTTATCTTGGCTCGTCAGAACCTGAATAAAAACGCCATTGAGACGATCGGGATTTTGTGACGATGTCATAACTATACTCCTGAGAATCTTCAGCGACATCATTCAGCAAGTACTCTGTAATTTCTTTACCTCGCAGTTATTATATGAAATTCAACAATTTTGTTAAACGCCTCTTACTTATTTGCACGTCAAAAACAAATTACGCATCTGATATGGCTGAAGATTTATACACGTGGAAGACGAAAAAGAAGAAGAAGGATATTAAAGACGAAGAAGCTGAGATGACTTTTTCTGTATGATCAAGACTCGTCGAATGCGGCTCAAAAGATAAACTAGTTATAAATTCTATTAAATTTGTCAAAACAGTAAATCATTTTAAATCATAAAGTTGAGAATAAATAAAGTTCTTAATCGTGTTACAACGTACTTCGGCCTTATCCAAAGTATATTAATTTTGCAAGAACGAAAGATAATCGAATGAAAAGTTTAGCTCTTATAGAAAAATCTCAAAATCCGATATCCAAACGATCCATTACACAGTTGAGGTTTTCACCCCCCGCTCCGGGAAATTTTTCATCCCTCCACTGTCGGCAGGGGGACTAACGATCAGTGGCGTGCACTAAACTTGGAATTTAGTTATGCCGCTAATATCGTTACCCTAAATGTGCATCGGTCTCTACTCCTATTTTCATCCAAGATAGAAATATAGAAATAATAATAATAATAATATTGGATTATTTATATAGCGCCATTTTTGTGAAAATTTCACCTCAAGGGCGCTTTACACACAAAAAACTCTTACATACTAAAATCATAGAATCACAAAATGAAAAAGAAAAGAGAAAGAAAAACAGTTCAAAACATAAAATAGTAAAAAAAAACAACGTTAAAAACAACAATATTAAAAAGGTTCTGGGAAAGATTTTGTAAACAAGTGCGTTTTAAGTCTTTTCTTAAATAAAGTCTCTGAATCCGTGTTTCTTATCAGGGAGGGCAAAGAGTTCCACGCTTTGGGGCCCGCCACCGCAAATGCCCGTTCGCTGAACCTAGTTTTCTGGAACTGACTTGCCGGTTCCACAATCCTTCCCACCGCTGAAGTAGTCGCTGACCTAAGAGTTTGACGTCTCCCATTTATGTTGTCTGGAATACAGAGCTCCTGAAGATACAGAGGCGCCATGTTATGAGTTGCCTTGTACATCAACCAACACAGTTTGAATTCTACTCTTTCAGGAAAACGAAGCCAGTGCAATTCTCGCAGAAGGGATGTTATGTGCGAGAATTTTGACGTTCCATATATGATCCATGCTGCAGCGTTTAGAACAGATTGTAGTCTATCGAGCTGAAACATCGGTAGGCCAGCGTAGATACCATTGCAGTAGTCCACACGTGATACAACAAATGCATTAATGAGTAAACGGGCTGCCTCAGAGGAAGGTGTCTGCGAATACTTTTAATCTGTCTCAGTTGATAAAAACATGCACTGACAGTTTTGCTGATGTGTGTATTCATGGAGAGATCTGAATCTATGTGTACACCCAACAACCTGACTGCAGATTTTGCATTCACAGACATTGATTCCTGGATTAGGTGTTGCCTTCTAGGTGTCGCCGCCCATAGGAGTTCTGTTTTTGATGGATTCAAGGTGAGTCTACATAATTTGTTACATAAATACATAATTTGTTTGAAAGCAAAGTAAATTAATTTTTCTTGGTAAAGGAAAACACGGTACAAATATTTTAAAACATAAAATAATATCAAGTTTATAATGTATTCAAACGAATGCATTCAAGCATGCCACGAACACAGATTCGCGCCGATTTTCAACACGTCTGTAAAATCGAAGACGTGTATGAAGTGAGAGACATAGCTAAGTAACGCGTTTAGTTGGTACCTACACGTTACACGTACACGTGTATTGTATGCTTGGGACAGAAAATTATGCGCAGCTTTATTTGTAACTTCTAAATTCTTTTAAGTTTACGTGCGAACTATGATTTTTTGCGCGCGGACCTATATGATTAATACACAATATATAAAATACATTGTAAAGTTGATAATAGAATATGGAAAAGGATCGTGGAGGTGGTTTTCTCGTAGGTTGAATTAATAAGTGAGGAGAAAAGATTAAGAATAATACACGACACGAGTGTCGATAGCGCCAGAAATTAGTAAATTAAATAGTCAATTAATTAATACCTTTGTTTTTTAAACATTGTAACAGGCCACTAAGCCCAATTAATTACAAAACACCTTGGATTGAAAAAATCATATAATTACATACGACCTTTTGAGACCTCATAGATTTACTTCACAGAAAGCATAGTTATGCACAGTTTATTTATTTATGGGATGTACGCCCCTGTTAACGATTCGGTTCGCAGGAGCGAAGGGTTCCGGGAAGAGTGAGGGTGAGGGGTCGTGAGTGGTGCTCCTAGGACGGGGGTTGATCACGTGTCACGGATACACGGGGGATGGACGGGGTTGTTTTATCCCGGAGTGGAACGTCGGTTGTTGTGCTGGTGTTGTGGGATAATAATGGTTTAATGACCCAGCCAAAGTGACAGCTTGTGGCAGCGAAAGATAATAAATAGTATTATATCGACGTCACCCCATTGGCGGCAAAAGGTTTTAAGGTGGATGCTGAATATTCAATTTCGATACATCATTTTACAATTACATACAAACTATAAATATTTTTGGGAAAATTTTAATCAATTTAATATTGATAAAAAAATAGGTATATTGGTTTCATATTGTATTATATTTAAATGAAAAACTTTGAAAACACAAATTGTTTATTTAAAGTGAGACTTGACACATACAAATAAATTTTCTCGGCTTGTTTTATTTTTTCGATTTTTTTTGTTGAATCATATGTAACAAAAATCTTAATTTTTGACAGTTAATTCAAAATTTCAAGAAGCATCACTTCTCAAGATGGAGATGATGCTGTGAGCTTAAAATAGTCGCGTTGACCTAAAAATTTCACACGAAATAAGCTATATAAATATCACGTTGCCAGAGCGCATCCTTTTAGAGATTTTACGTTTTAAAAATTTTGCAAAAATTTTTTTAATCTATAATTAAGATAAATGTTGTGAACAGAAATCACCTTCTGCAAAAAATTCAATTTCTACAAAAATTTCAGACTCGCAGGACGAGTCTTTATATTCTATTAGTGTTGGTGTCTTAAGATTTACTTTGAAAATATTCATTTTATTCCTCAGACGATCCTGCTGGGAGACAGTGGTGTCGGGAAGACGTCCCTACTGGTCCAGTTCGAGACGGGCAAGTTCCAGTCGGGCAACTTTTCGGCCACGGTGGGCATCGGCTTCACGGTGAGTCTTGTCGCACTTGTAACAACATTGGGTGAAAACCTCTCATACGTAAATATTCACCGACTGAAAATATCTCACGTGTAAACATTCACTTGTGCCGCTGTTGACTGAACATGTCTCGTATGTAAATAATCAAGCGTTGTCACTGCGCACTGGCTAAAAAAAATCATTTTTTTAACAGTGGCGGTTTCCGCTTTTCATATTTCTGCTTCTGTATTTTCATTTGAATAGATGTAGATTTCATGTAGCATGCTTATTATAGTTTTGTTTTATAGAAAAAGTTAGTCATCATTTAAGCATTTCATTATTAGTTTATTGATTGTTCAGAACATTTACAATTCGATGGCCAATCTTACAAAATTTACACAATAAATTAATGGTATTCTTGTAAATATTCACCACAACAACCATATTATTACACATATATATAAAAATAAAATGTTACAATAAGAATATGCATAAAGTAAGCTTTTAATTAATTTCTTGTATTATTTATATGATTAAGTAATTGTATTGTAACTGTGATCTAAATTAAGATAAAATGCTTTTCTCTGAAAAAAAGCCCTAATTCAATTATATAACCAAAGTAAGTAAAAAATAAAACTTAAAATTTGACGAGGGACTATTTTATGACATATTTTTATTAAGATATTCAATATTCCAAGTGAACAGAAATGGATTCTTAGACTTAAGTATTATGATATCAGTATGTTTATTTTTAGTTTCAATCTCAAATTTTACGAGAGAATTACTTCACACAATATTTTGTTAGGATTTTAACGTTTAAGTTTCAATATAATATAATGGTGGGCAGATATGGATTTTTAAAATAAAATATTATAATATGTGTACGTATATTTGTAAATTCAATCTCAAAATTTATAAATGTTTTATTTCTCACTTCCGGTTGCATGTGTGTATATTATTTAAATTAATTTTTAATTCTTAAAATAAAACACAAATCACTTTGTTTTCACCACTTTATTAGATTATACAATCTACATGTTTCGAGAACAATGTTCCCTTCTTTCGTTCGAGCAATGTTCGAACAATGTTTCGAGAACATGTTCTCGAAACATGTAGATTGTATAATCTAATAAAGTGGTGAAAACAAAGTGATTTGTGTTTTATTTTAATAATAATGTCAAAACAAAGTTCAAGCCTTCATTCAGAAGAAAAAATATTCTTCGAACATTATTAATGTTTTTTATTTACGTATTTGAATATAATTGCTGACAAACTAGACAAAAAACCTGTCTTAAACATTGTATTCATTTTAAAATAATTACAAAACAATTTGTCAGTATGTGTAATTAGAGTTATATTTCATTTCATTCTGCGTAGATTGCAATACAAAGGACTCATAGCTCGCTCTACGCTCAACTTTATTATGCGACTTTCGAGACGAGTCTTCAAGAGAAATCTCAAACGTGGGTACATGCCATTAGCCTAGAAATTTACAGGGGTGCTTTTCAAATATGGGGAGTTCATTTTGTTGTCTTTTTACCCTCTCATCTTATGAATGAATATCTCATGAGAAAACCATTTACTGTACGCCGAGTAAATTGGATCGAGTTGTAATATTTTGCCGGTGAAGACACTTTAGGGTGAAATATAACAGAAATCAAAAGGCTCTCCCTTCTTTGAGAGAGTGCTGAATACAGTATATTATGTAGAGAGAATTTTTACTTCCCAAGAAGAATCTTTTCTTCTAAAATAAAGAATATAGACGAGACACTGATTTATTGTATTTGATTTGTTTTTTAAAATGTTTCTCGTTTTCTTTTCAAAGAGTATTTCATGGATTTAATACATTTGCTGTTAAGATTATTAATACATTTAAATAGCAATTATGGTGTCGAAAATGTATCTCGTTTCCTAACACTAACATTTTCATATTACTAAGATGTTAGCATTAATATATAATAATAAAATATATACGTAAAAGTTAAGCGAAAACATCAACATTTTCGGTAAAAAGTTTGACAAGTTTGTTTTGTAGTGTAAAAAACAGCAAAAAATTGGCAAGACGCACAGATTATTCTAATATACACATATAGATTATTTAACGTTTATAAATATGATAAACATTATTTTATCAAGTGACTCGAATAATAAATAAAATTTACACACTTAAGTAACTTGTACATCTCGCTACATCGTACGATTTCACTACTTTGTTGCTATTTTTGATAATAGCAATGGTGCAAATATTGCACCATTGGAATATTTTTTAAAGCAATTATAATAAAAATAATTATATATCGTACTTTCGTTAAAAAATTACCCTGAAGGCTATAGAAAAACACATTTACTTTGTGAAAAAATAAACGTAGGCAAATATTAAACGTGGCGTTATTAATAATACATGCATGAATATAAGATAAAAGGAATATCTAGTTGTGAAACAATACAATATCAAATAAATAATAACTGTTATCCAGTATGCAAATTACAAGTTACAAGCAACAGCTGCTACTTTCAAGCAAGGAGACCAGACTAATAATGAAAATGTTATACCCAGGTACCGAGCCACGTGGCCTGTGGTATAGTTAAGCAAAAATAAAAAAGTTAAAGCATTAATTGGAGATAAAAAGCTTAAATAAAAAAGGTTAAGCATTTATATATACTAGCAGTTGAGTAGCGTAGCGTAGCTACGCGGCCGATAGCGGGAGCTGCGCGGCCATTGACTCTCCTCCATTACCTACTCCTAGGCCCGAATTTAGAGTCAATACTTAAATGATTTAAAGGTTAAGATCGACTTAAAAGCGTAGTTTTCAAAGCGTAGTACAAAATAACACTTTTAAAGCGTACCTTAACCTTTAAAGTATTGACTCTGAATTCGGGCCATACGCCATGCGGGCGGCCACCGGTGTTAGTAGATGTTTGGCCCCGTGGAAACACTTAGAGTTCGTGAGACTAAATACTTAAACTTTGAAATTTAATATTTCAGTTTCATGTAAATTTAAGATCACACGATGTTGTTCCATATGATGTTACGGTACATGGAGTGAAAACTTTGTCGTTAAATCCGATTCTATTAATTCCAGGTCCTCGAAATCAAAGGTTTATTGTATAAGGTGATTAGCCGTAGGTATATCATATACAAAATATTCGGTATTAAGTTTCCATCGCGCCATCCTAGCGAACAAAGCAAAGGTCGGAGATTATAGCGTATTATTTGGGCCAGAGAGATAATTAGTTTCGAATTTGGGAGGAAGTTGGTCGGATTAACTGGTGCCCCGTCCATATCAAACTTGGTACCGGCTCCAAGCTTTGTTGAGGACATGCAGGACGAGCTTGTGCGGATGCTGAATTGATCCGGAAGTAATAGTTCTCTGCATAATCGTAGTTCGCATTATAGAGGGCTAGGAAGTTTACTGTTATATTCATACATACATTTCATAGTTTTCATACAAATACAATTACAAAGTCGTTTTTAGGTAGATCGTTATATAAATATAATTATTAACTCGTATTTTGGTAGATGAGGCTGAGCCTAGGTAAAAAATGAACAAGTAAAACACGTTACATGCGGGGATTATGATATGTGATGAAACCAGGACTCGTGTAAAACAGGGATACCGATGAGATTACGTCTAGTTTTGAACAGTCATTTTAAATTTCTCGCACCACTATTTTGTTTCGTGATATTCTTAACACTTTTATTATAATTTTAATAATATTTATGAAATAATATGATGTGACTTTACTTCTCCCATAAACACGAGCGTAGGCAAACGCTATTATTGAATGAATGTATTTTTGTATTCATGAAAATATGTACTATGACATGTTTGTAATAAATAAAACAATGACGTACAGTAAACTGTCTTTGAAATTGACAAATGTACGAACCTTAGCAAAGGAAATGTATAAAAAAAGGTAACGAGCTGTTGTCGGAAATTCGTAGACAACAGATAGGAGAGCTATTCTATTCCGTAATATTTACATATTTTTTTGTCAAACCGCCTAAGTCATCATTTTTTATGATCAGCTCATCATTTTTTCGTGATTTGTTTATTCTTCACTCTAGCATAAGTCCATATAAGAATTAAATTATATTTGGTATCACGTCTTTTAAAGCTCTCAACCCTCCAGGAACGCCGTAATCGCGGAGATCTGATTGAGACATACAAAATCTTGAATGGCTATTACCACTCTTCAGATTTTGAATATTTTTTCACGCTGAATCACAATCCACAACTAAGAGGACACCACCTGAAACTAATTGAAACATTTTTGGAGGTGGATGAGCCCTCCGGTTTTGAATAGAGTTGAACTCAAGGGACATCACTCCGTTTGTAGAGTCGGAGATCTTTGCTGTTGTTGATGATGCAAAAGTCGCGATGGTTTGACATAATTTATTTGAAGTATAAATGTTGACAAAAGTTACAAGTGCAATAATTATAGGTACACAATAATGAATCGATAGATGACGAGAGCTTCCGCTCGATAGGTAGCTTCCCGAGAAGTGAGGCTTCGATCGGGAAGCGCTTCGCCTTAAGAATGACACTAGGCGAGTGAGATACTCGGCTCTGCAGGCGCCGGCTTATATAGTGATCCAGAACAAAGGCTCGGGGTTGTTATGATTTCGTCTTTACTCGGCCGCGCCAGTAGATATTCAGTTTAGATCAGCAAGGCGAGTTTCCTCACTCTCCGTGCTCCTGCTGTAAATTGCCTTTGTACTCGGTCATTGGTCCGGCTTACTTTGTCGCCTGTTTGCTGTCCTCAGGTTTCTTGCCTGGGCCTTTGTATCGAGGGCGACGGCCTCCCGTTTTTGATGTCAGCGTATGCGGTACCTCATTACACGGGCGTGTGTGTGTATGCGTCTTGGGCCACCACACATCCTTTTCCTTGAATCCAAGGAAACGCTTCTTGATCAGTAGAGTGGTGGAGGCCAGTTCAGTCAACGGGTTCAAGAATATTTTAGATGCTTATTACACTGAGAGGCACACGACACAGGCCTATCAACAATAGCTGCCTGCCTGTCAAATAATAATGTCTTAATATATTAAAAAATTACATGTATTGAAAAAAAATTACATAGAGAAAGTATTGTAACATAATTTAAGTTGTGAAATATTGTAAATTGTTAACGCTCTCCAAAATTCTTAATTTACATTTTTATCTTGTTTTTCAATTGTTTAGAGACCTTCTTTTGTGCCAAAATTTTTCTTTTACGTTTTCTTTTTCTTATATTGATTTTATCAATGTTTCGAATTTTATTGTGATTATTTGGATGTTCTTCATTACATTTTTAAATCAGTTCATGAATCATTATTATTTACCTCACCCGGGATCGAATACATTATCTTACACCTCTCGCTACCAGCATCGCACGACCACGTTTCCATCTACCCGATTTCTCCCCTATGCATGATGATGAAAAAGCAATTTTGTTATGGTAATATAATAAAAACTTTATTGCAAGGTATGTTAATATACCTTGACAACGACTATAGGCACTGTACTAGTACCACCAAAAGCTCGATTTCAGTCTGCACCTTGTAACGATATTGGCCTATTCAAATAGACATTGCTGAAAAATTATACGAAAATATCTATCTGCTAAAGTTTATAGTAAAGAGAAGCTTCACAAACCGTTAAATACTCTATAATTAAATATCTGCCGGATAAGTAGGTGCGGGCGAGCGTTATTATTTCTGCACGCGGGCGTGTAAAGCGGGCTTTATGTTATATGATTCTGATGAAGCGAGCCAATCAGGAACGGTTGTCCGCGGAACAAATTCGGCCAATCAGAGGCTTTCGGAGAGTTAGACTTTACCTTTACACGTCGGTTGGAGTCAAAAATGGCGAGAAATTTAGACTATATAAGCCATACAAATTCGAGGATCGCCCTTCTTTCTTCAGCATCAACGTCGGCCGGAGGCTCTTGTGGAGAGAGGACCGAAATACCATCAGTGAGTCACAGAGGCAGCAACACTCGAAGATACAGCTAAGCATTTTCAATATTATTTATTTCTATTGCCTTTTCGTGTATTCAATTTAGAACTTTCTGGATCGTAACAAATATTGATACATGTTGTGGATTGTTCTGTCACGTATTTTGGGCCTAGGGATAATTATTACTATACGCGCTTCAGATTTTAATATACAAGAAATCGTGATATTGCGACTGTGATAATTCCAGCGGGTGAATTATTGCATAACGCTTATGAAATATATAATTCTGTCGCTGTTCATATGAAAAATCATTTAAATTTGATATTCACATATTACCAAAGATATAAAGGCTTTAAAATGGAATATTTTACTGACGAAGGGTGTTTCGTGTTTGTTTGTGGGATTTAAAATTCAGAATAATTATGTATATTCAATGTCGCGAGGTTCGGAATGTACGAGAGATTCGTCAGGGCGGATGTATCCTTATGCAAAAGAATGCTTTGTTATCTATACTGGCGATTGAATACACGGATTTCTATATGATTTGTGTTATCTTGGGGATAATTCGGAGTATTTATGTGGTTTTGATATCTCGATTGTCAGAGTGATATAAATTCAGATCGTGCGAGGAGTTTCCTACTAAGGAGTTTCCTACTAATAATATATTTAAAAAAAAATGAATCTGGATTTTATAATTATTTTATTAAAACACGGATGTGAGATTATTGGACAAGGTACATGTTTGTATTGCATATCATTGGGCAATCGTGTTAAACACGATTTATTCCTATCAAGTTCTTATAAAAACGTATTTCGAATTGTACATGTTGTATAGAAATAATTAATTTAGATGCAGCCGGTCTTCAGCTGGGGAACACATTTATATTTTCTATTACGGTTAATTATTTTTGCTATCGGGCTGTATTCGAAGGAGTTGTGCGTAATCAATGTTGCGATTGCTTGTCTGATCTTGTTTCAATTAGTACGAGAATTTAATTATGTGTTTTGATATCACGATTGTAAGCGTGATATAAATTCAAATCGTACGAGGAATTCCCTACAAATAATATATTTTAAAAATGCATCTGGATTTTATATTTATTTTATTAAAACATGATTGTGTGGTTTATTTGAACTCGTTACATGTTTGTATTGCATATCATTGGGCAATCGTATTAAACACGATTTGTTCCTATCAAGTTCTTATAAAGACGTGTTTCTATCTATTTAGATTAAGCCGCATTTATTAATTCTAGAAAGGGTTTTCTGCTTCGAATGCAAGATATTATTTACAGGTCGGCCTGGCATATGAATAAAATTTGTTATACTACCGCCGTCTCTCGAACTCAAACAAGTTGACCTTCGGTCTTCCGTAGCCGTGATAGTTTTCATATGACATTGTTTTATTCATTCAATATTAGATATTTGAAATGTTTTCTAGAACATTTTTCACTATTGTGGGCAGTTCGCGGTGTGTTCAGGGGTGGTTAACCTTCGGCCTTCCGTAATCGCGATAGATATTCATATGACATTGGTTTTATTCATTCAATATTAGATATTTGAAATGTTTTCTACAACATTTTCCATTATTGTGGGCAGTTCGCGGTCTGTTCAGGGGTAGTTAACCTTCGGTCTTCCGTGATCACGTTATTCACTTATATGACAGATTGTTTTGTTTTGTTCGTTTAATATAAGTAATATCATATATTTTTATGAGTTACCGTAATTTTCTATCTATATGATTTTATAATGACCGTGATGCAACGAATACTACTCCCACGAAAACGAATATCAGGCCTGTGGGCAGTGCGCGGTGTGTTCAGGGGTGGTTAACCTTCGGCCTTCCGTAATCGCGATAGTTATTCATATGGCATTGTTTTATTCATTCAATATTATATATTTGAAATGTTTTCTACAACATTTTCCATTATTGTGGGCAGTTCGCGGTTTGTTCAGGGGTAGTTAACCTTCGGTCTTCCGTGATCACGTTATTTACTAATATGACGATTGTTTTGTTTTGTTCGTTTAATATGAGTAATATCATATTTTTATGAGTTACCGTAATTATTTATCTATATGATTTTATTATTGAGAGTGATGCAACGAATACTACTTTCATGAATACGAATATCAGGCCTACTATTCGGTGAATACGAATGCGAATATTTCCACCAAGGTGGGGGGAACTTGAACATACTCGTAAATATAATAACCTTGATGCGACGAATACTACCTTCACGAATACGAATGTTACGCCTACTATTCGGTGAATACGAATGCGAATATTTCCACCAGGGGGGGGGAGAACGCAAGCATACTTGTAATTGTATTGTTTATGTCTGCTTGTGATATCACTATACGGCGTAGATGAACTAGTTTGAAAGGGCTTATGTTCTGTATGTGCTTGGCGTAGAGGGAATAGTCTTCTTGTTTCTAGGATCCTATACAGGTTTACAGGTGCTGATATTGAAATATATATACAAGGAAAACACTATTTTGGGAACCATTGACTGGATGGCAGATATTGAAGCACACATACACACAAGGAGGACGTTATGTTAAATACATGACTGGAAAGTTGTTATTGGAAAACACAGGCGTCCAGTCGGCGGGACGCAAGCATACTTGTAATTATATTGTTTATGTCTGCATGTGATATCACTGTACGGCGTAGATAAACTAGTTTTAAGGGGTTTATGTCCTGTATGTGCTCGGCGTAGAGGGAATAGTTTTCTTGTTTCTAGGATCTAATACAGTTTTACAGGCGCTGATATTAAATTATATATACAAGGGAAATGAAGTGAAATATATATACAGGCGCTGGTATTTGCTCAATTCTGGAGAGGACCCGTTATATTGCTTCGGATCAGGATGCCATCTCAGAAGCAGACCAACTACAGAAATAAGATAAGAACCATTAATATTATTTATTCTTTATTTTCTTATGTGTATCAAATGGAATGTTCGTGCTAAATAATTTGTCATTGTCACATGATCACTATTCATTTCATTACGTGGGTTCAGAGCCGACGGTAACGGACGCGGAAACAAATTAGTACTGATGTCGGGACGTAACGTCGGGATTATATCTTAATTATCTTTAGGATAGAAGCGAGGTCATTGTACGTGCATTCTGCATTTCAAACGTCTTACTAACATATATAAATACATATTATTGCGTTTTACAAATTGAATAGGTTCGCGGAAAATAGGCATTTCGCCCGGTTGTGCAATATTAACTTCCAACGTAGCATAATGAGATCTTATTACCGGCGCTAGACTCTTAAGGTTAGGCACGCGGGGATTATAAATGGGATAATGAACGAGAACCGAATGGGGAAGTTCGTCTCTTCATGGTCGGGAGGCGAGGAGTCGTACGTCTTTCACGCCCCGTGATCTTGGGAGGCTGAATTTCGATTGTGGAAAAAGATGAAGTTGGATCTACTCGCGTGGCAAGACAGGGTCGAATGTCGGAGCGCGCGTTCTCGGCTATGGAGTCTGATTAGATTGGAGAGACACCTTAGGTCAGGGACTAGGTAGGGCCATCTTAACTGTATCTACCCGGTTGTGACTGGGTTTTAAAGCCAAGAATTACAGGATGGTCTGAAGGTCTTGATGCGGTGACCCCTCTAACATCTAAGGGGAAGAACCTCTCACGTCTTTTCAGTCCCCTTGGTGCGACGAGCTCGGGCTCTGGTTATGAATGTATGTGAATGTAATAACTCCGTACTCAAGGACGAGATAGGACGTTCCTCATGAACGAGAAATTATAAGATGCAGGTAGCAGTTCGACAGTCAATACTTATGCTCGGGGCCGCTTTAATGAACGAGATCTGTTAGCAGTTTAACAATCAATTTTTATGATCGGGACCGCATTCAGGAGCGCGATGGCATTACTAACACCATCATTCTCATCAGTCACCACCTTTTCTAACTTGCTGTATACAGAGACCTTCGGGGTTCTCCCTTCCCGGCCAGCGAGAAACATATCAGGAACTACACAATCAACTGTAATAATCATGCTGTTTTACCATCATTTAATATCTCTAGTCAATAAGACTACACCGTGGGATCAATCACATCAACTATATTTGGCGATGCTAACATGGCTCTGACTGACGCGCTCAAGGGAGAGTCTTTTCCAGTCACCCAGTTAGTTCATTCAGCCCTTTAATCAGCAGTAAACATCATAATAATCCGGCTCATGTAGCCGCAACGTGGGATCCTCATCATATACACCAGTCAATTTGACTGCCCCGCGGGACAATATACAAACCTTAATATCAGACGCGGGATTTCTTCCTGATATGTTTGTCGCCGGGAAGCGAGGACTTCGGGGGATTCCAGCAGGAGCAATAGAGTCTCGGCTTGATCTTGGTCTGCAGCTTAGTGTGGGAGGTTATGTCTAAACAGGAGTTAACCACCGGATGCGGCGATGCTCTGGGGCCGCATCCCCCTCCCCCCTACAGGGGGGGGGGGGGCATCTAGAATCCACGTTTGAACAGAAGTGGTTAGACACTTCTTAAATTTCACTAACAAAATTGTATCTTCCATTCCCTTAGAATCTCGGGCTGTGATAATGTCAGACAAAGCTTGCCCTGAGCCTCTGTTGCGCCTAGTTGTTGTGAATATATATATGTTTGTCTTCCTCTACTATGTACTATGAACAGATTGAGCAGATCGGACAACGTGGGATGCGCTATTGGTAGGTTTCTTACTTGTGTTTTGAATATAACGTATGCTATTATATCTTGTAAATCTGTCATAAATGGGTGCCGCATGTGGTTGTGCTGACACTGTTCTAAGCTACTATTATGAGAAGTTGATAATCAAAGCGGGCGGAATCTTTAGCGTATGCCGTTAACTTGGCAACGATTGTATTGTTTTATATTACAGTATTTTAACCCCGGTGGTATTATAGTTATGGCGGTTCAATGTAAGGGAGTTTTGCTACTAGCGTTTATTCCTCGGCTACGCCGCATATAATTGGCTTTTAGGCCGACTCCGGACGTGGACGATATCGGCTATCTCTCATATAGGCGAAACTGTAGAATTCTAGAGCGGTTTCTAGAAGGACGAGTACGGATTAGTTACGTGCGTTTGTTATTTCCATAGTTAGGTAAGAATTCGATCTATATTAGTCTAGTCGCGTTAATAAGAATACGAATCTCACCACATACCAAAAGAATTTTGGATAGCTAAGGACACATCGGAGGGGGAATTTTCCTAACCACTAGATAGATCACGACTGGCCAATTTTGAAAATATAAATTCTTAACAAAAAAAAAATAATATTAGCTTTCATGTAAATATACTTCCGAAGTTCTAAGTTCGACTTAAGTTTTTATCTAGTAGCTTAAAGCATAAAGTGTGTGCTTAAAAGTCACAAAAGTTGTAATAAAGCTCGATGCGGTAGCTTAAAGTCTCAAGCTTTGGGCTTTTCGTAAAACTTATATTATTAAACTTTATAGTTAGGTATTTAGTTTAGGTGTACAGGTAGAAACGTTACAACCTGAAGGTCTTTAAAGTAAATGTCCATAAAACAGCTCCACAAAATACGAGTAACATAAAAATAAGCAAACGTTGAAATGAGCTTTATGTTGACATTTCGAGTTACAATCTGTTTCACGACCCGCTGTTCATTTATTATTTTAATTTAAATTTTTATTTTTTTATTTTGACAACATACACGGTCTATACAACATATAAAGCCTTAAAAGTGCACATTAGAAGTAATAATAAATTCAAATAAAAAATAAAGTAAAAAGAGAAAAAATGTTGGATAACAAAATATAAAAAAACAGTGCAAAAGTATATATAGTATATACATATTATATGTACTCAGCAGTAAAATTTTCACACCCCAAAGCCTTGCCATTCTTCGTGCTTCGATGCTATTTTCATTTCTTCCATAGTTCTCATTCAAAATATATAAAGATGTCTCATGAGATGATGAGATGAAGCTACTTTTTTATATGGGAATGTAGGTATGGAAGTCTTTTTGGCTGTCCATTCCATAGTGCTTACGACGTATCGTATGGTTGGCTTAAGCGATCACTTTACACAAAGTAACGTTCACCAAATACATCCACGATAGATTACCACAATCTATCATAGGAGAAATTGGCGAACGTAACATTGTATAAAGAGATAACATAAGCCAGCCGTAAGGTCGTAAATCCTATGAACACCCAAAAAGACATACCTACCAACTTTTCCATATAAAAAGAGGAGCTTCGTTTCTATGAGACATCTATAGTATATTTTGATAGAATCCGGTATTGCGTTCTTAAAAAAATTAAAAATTCTCAAAATATTTCGAGTTCTCATTTACTTTAATACAAATAAATTTTTTTAAACTTTGAGAAGATTTCTGGTTCAAATTTATTCATGTTCATGTTTCTAGATTTCTGCGAAAGGGTTGTTGGTAAGATTTAGTCCAGTGGCGCAACTAAGCGTAGTAAAAGTAAAATGACCAGTATTTTCATTACGGGAAGGCAATAGGAGCGGGGTTTACAAATGCAAACGCTGTCATCAAGAAAACTAAATAAAAGAATCACATTTACCTCAAGAATGTTCTTAGGTTTTCACGGCCACTCAGAATCTTCAAGTTTGTGTTTACTGGGGTATTATGCCGTGTTGTTACGACCTTTCGGGCCGACGTTTCGGATCCCATTGCGGGGTCCATCATCAGGGCTGATGTGTTGTCTTGAGTGTTGGTGTTGTGGTATCGGCTTGCAATACCGTGCCGAAGTCATGATGTGTTTGTATTGTGTTGTCTGTATGATTCATCTGTTGTCTGATCACTATCTCTGCGGAGTCTGCGACGAGAATGACTTTGAAGCGCCGGATACCAAGATGTTTTTAATTTGAAGCACTAGAAATCTACAAGCATCCGATAAACATTAATAGAGATGATGGTCTCAAATTAAAAACATCTTGGTATCCGGCGCTTCAAAGTCATTCTCGTCGCAGACTCCGCAGAGATAGTGATCAGACAACAGATGAATCATACATACAACACAATACAACACATCATGACTTCGGCACGGTATTGCAAGCCGATACTTAACCACAACACCAACACTCAAGACAACACATCAGCCCTGATGATGGACCCTGCAATGGGATCCGAAACGTCGGCCCGAAAGGTCGTAACAACACGGCATAATACCCCAGTAAACACAAACTTGAAGACACATTTACCTCAGTTTTCATGTGTAAACAATGCGTGCACTGAATGATTCATTCAGATTTCAAACGTGCTCTCCAACCTATTTATGATAAAAAAAATTACTTGCCTTCTCAACATGGCAGCACGCCGGATGCCTATTAAACACATTCAAGGTGTTGTTCGTGCCAGCTTTTACCGTGATATGATACTAACACCGCACTAATATGTCGGAACACTAGATGTCGTTGCAAAATGGAAATTGCCGTAAAGCAAACCGAGAATTTCAGCTTAAAATATACTTTTTTTTGAAAGTGTGTATATTATTGGAGATAAGAAACCAACTTTATTCTTAACATTTAATGGATTAACCATGTATTAATAATACATGTACGTATCAACTTTTCCCCTAAGACGCGAATATTATACGCGCTAAGCAAAGTGAGTTGAGCAAAATGAAAATTCCCAGTAGCAGTTTTTTAAACAAGTTTTCAATGGAACAATTAAAATAACTATTGATGGAATCCGGAGCCGATTGTTTCAAATTTAAGGCTTTTGAATTCCCGTCAAAATATTTAAGAAGAGCATTTTTTTAATTTTCCGCGTATAATTCAAAAATAATTAATTTGAAATTACATTTTGAATAATTTATATTAGTAGATAACTGTATTCTTTACATTAATGTTTTCAGCGATCGATAAAATTCTTTATACCGAAACATACACAGTGAGTATAGAATTATGTGCTTTTAAATTTTATTTTAAAATTTTTCTGTAATTTACAATATTGTGTTTAATGTTATTACGTAAAAAAATATTCAATATCTTTTTGATATGTTAGACCGAGGTCTGTACTAAAAGAGAAAATTTTATAAATCATAAGACGTAAATATCTATTTTCTAACATGTATTTATCCTTTTTGAGTCGGCAATGAATGCAGATTTCAAACTTTCGCGGTAAACTACTTGTGAAAAGTAGTGAAAAGTGATTGTACCGACCAGCAATATTATCTAGACAAAGTTTCTTCATAAAATTCTTACCTCTTTCAATTGATGCAAAAACACAAAAGGGATAATTTATTATCGAAACACATAGTTTTTATGTTTTATTAAAATACAGCGGTTTTATTTGCTACGAAAACATTAATTGAATATTTTTATTTATTTTTGATCTGTTTGTAAAGATATTTCTGGTGCATCTTTCAAGGAACATTGAGCCCATTTTTACTCCCTTTATATTAACTCGTGGCGTCTGCTTGCTTGCCGTCAACAAAAACTTTGGAACGATTTTGACCCTTTTCCCGTAATCCAATCGAGCCGAAACTTGGCAAGTAGACTCGTGGCGACGATCAAGAAGATCTGTCAAATTTTCGTTAAAAAAATTAATAATTATTGGTAATTTTGTTGGTTTTTTCAAATTGGAATCATTAGAAAAGTTTGATTACGGCGGCCCGATAACGTCGCGGAATATTTTCTAAATTTGAATTATTCCGTCGGTATGCATAATAGGTACTTTACTACGAATGTCGAAAATCTAAATTGACTGACAAATATTTTTAGAATTTAATCTTCAAAGCATGAAGTGTCTTATCAAAGCTCAAAACATCTCACATTTAAGAAATATATTAAATTCCTGTAAGTTTAGTGTTATGTTATATGTTTTAATTCGTCTTTAATTGTTGTTATATTTTACAAAGAAAGGAAGTATAATAAAAACTTGGTTTTTATAGGTTACTTTTTTTCAAATTAAGCCATTAATCGAATCGCTATATATGTCCACGCGTAAAACACGCCGAGAGCTGTTCTGAAACTGTTCATTGATATAGGTACCGGAAGTACAAAAATCTAATCTATCAAACTATAAATAAAATAATTTTGTTCTTTGTCATTTTATAACGTCCGTATATTGCTGAAGTTACACTGGATTTAAAACTTTAGATAATTAGAGTGCGACACGTTATCATCGCGCGGCCCAGGAAACACGCAAGGGTCGCCCCATTATATTACACGGTCTTGATATTTTTATTTAAATATGTTGTATTTTAACTTTGATATACACACACACACACACAATATGAGATATCAAATTACTTCTATAGTTTCGAGAGGAGCAGTCCCTCTCATCATCAGGTATAACTAATGATGAGAGGGACCGCTCCTCTCGAAACTATAGCAGTAATTTAATAACTCATATTGTGTATGTATATTAAAAAGTTAAAATAAAACATATTTTCAATTATAATATTGCATCACGAGGTATCTGCCAATTTTTTCAATTATTTTGAGATTTTTATATAATAAGTTTTAAGTTTAGGCGAATAAAGTCAATTTAAAAAACAAATGGTTTTCTGTTAATGAATTTTCAGCTTCAAAATCCTGCAATTAATATGTCCCGTGATTTTTCACGCATGTACGGCTAGCATACATTTAATACTGAAATCGTAGCAGTGGGCTTTTTTGTGGCTTTAAAGTATCGAAGTATTCACTTTGATATGCACGCTCGATATGTTTATTCAAACACGCTATTCATATACCCTCGATATGTATATTCAAACACCCTATTCATATACCCTCGATATGTTTATTCAAACACGTTATTCATATACCCTCGATATGTATATTCAAACACCCTATTCATATACCCTCGATATGTTTATTCAAACATATCGAGCGTTCTCTATGCGCGGATTACCTTGCTCTCTGTAGTCCAAGTTTTTAAAATATTTGTTCACCTCTTGATCTGATCTAATCTGTCTTGATCTTGTCCATCCATTTTCGTCCCAATCATCTCCCTGGTCTGGAAGCTAGATGGACAATCAGGAGAACACGCGCCATTTATCTGCCCCACCTACTGCAAAATTAAATTTTAATTATTTATTTACATTTACAACTAATGTAAAATATATCCTACATATTTGAATGAAGTCAGTTTAACATTTTGTTATCTATCTGTCGATGAGATCTCGATACTCTCGAAATTCGAGTAGTAAAATAAGAAAAATATAATCAAATATAAAAATCACAGTGACGTGACATTGTTTATGTTTTTTTATTAGAATATTTTTAATGCAATACAATTTTAATAAATATTGTTATTAATTTCTGCAAGATTGCCATAAATAAAAAAATAAATAAAATAAATAAATAAAAAGAGTAAATAATAACCAATCATAACATAAATAAAACAATAACCAAAAAAGCATGTATTACGTGTTAGGTAGAACGACTGTGTGATGGATGCTGGCGCTCAACCGTTCCCGTGGGTTCGCTTCCAGTGCCTGTTTTATTAGAGTCATCTATGTTTTTCCCGCGGAAGTGGTTGCCAATGTGTACCTCCACACGCTCCCCTCTCGCCCCCCACCCCAGCGGCCCGGGGAAGAACATTGTTTGGGGTGGAGGCCACCTGTTGTCATGGCGACCGCGCACGCGCCTGCAGTGCCCGTATTTAATCAGGGTGAAGACCTGAAGTTCTTCAAGTGTCATCGATGATTGTGTATTGTAAACTTTTTCTTTATATTTTTGATTAAGAGAAGACTATTGCTTAATGCGGAAAATTAATCACTCAAAGTTTTGCTCTTGGTCGTGGTCGCTGATGACGATGACTACAGACAGAACAACCTGGCGCCATCTGATACGATCTGCATCAGTTGATTGAAGATCTTAAAAGATCATCCATCTAGCTGGTGATCTTCCACGGTGAAGAGTTCAATCGCTTTTGCGTTATACAACCAGCCTCTCCATTGCCTCCGTACTAGGGCATGAAAATTTAGCAGAATTAAAATTACCGTTAATTGATAAAACTATGAATCTGATACCAGTTTATCGTCGAGATCTTGGTAATTACAAAGTGTAACAATTATGGCATTATATTATGATATAAATTGAAAAAAAAACATGGTTATAAAATCAAATTGTTATATCTTGATATTGATTATACACATAGATTACTTATTATATTTTACACAACGTTATCTAAAAGAAATCGGCCATTTTTAATGTTATTAATTGGAACAACGGTTGATGTGTCATCGCGTACGTTCATAATTAATATCTTAGGGTCATAATAAATTCGATTTTTTTATTTAGGATCATTACAAACAATTCACTAATAGTAATAATAATTGCATAATTTATATAGTGCAGTTGTCGTGAGTATTCGCCTTAGTCTCAGATTTTGATGTGCGAAAATGCTTGCTTACCTCGTACTCTGCGATATGAAGATGTTTTCTACTCTGGTGGAAATTTTAGTTAATCTTCCTTCGTAAAACTTACAATGTGCGCGTTATAGACTTTTGATTGCTACATTTTTGTTTTCCGGCGATTATCCTTGGTCCTCACAATCAAAAAATGTATATTTTCACGCATCATTTAAATTTATAGCGGGGATTAATATTAACGAATTTCGCATATGAAAAAATAAATTAGACCGTATGAAAAAAGGAAACATTCGTTCCTGGAACAAAATAAGGATTTCATGGATAGTTGGGCATCACTTAACCGGAGTATACCTGAGTTTATTCGGTGGTCCGTTGCAAGGATGAAGACTGAAATGTTTTAATTATGCTTTCGAGCGTGGCTGAGGAGCCCTATTCTGGAACATCACTTCCAAAAGTTGTGCACATGCAATACAGGAGTGTGACGATCTTAAAATTTAATTAATCCTAAACATTCTTTGAGAGCTTAAACTTTTCACGTTAGCCTTAGAAGATGTATTTAAGACCCTGAATTGGGATAACAAAGGTGTGAAGATAGATGGCACATACTTAAATCACCTAAGATTTGCTGACGACATAGTTGTTGTAAGTAAAAATATCAAAGATCTAAGAAAAATGATAAAAGAACTACTCGAGGCTTCGAGCAAAGTTGGTCTTAAGATGAATATAAAGAAAACAAAAATTTTGAGTCCAGAGAACAAAATCATCACAATCAATAAGATCAATAAAATCAGACACAAGATAAAAATGGACAAAGAAAACCAAACAGTGGAATTGCCAAGACAAATAGGAATGAGCAGGGGTGTTTTTGGCAAACTCAAACATGTCTTCGAGAACAAAGAGATCTCAATTAGCCTAAAAAGAAAAGCCTTTGAATCATGTATATTGCAAGTGGTGACGTGTATGGAGTGGAGGTTATGGCCCTTACAAAGAAAAGTGTAGAAAAGCTCAAATGCACGCAACGATCCATGGAGAGATCCATGCTTGGAATAAGCCTAATTAGAAATGATGAGAGTAGTGGATATCGTGGATCGTGTAGTGAAGCTAAAATGACAATGGACAGGGCATGTTGCAAGGCTAGATGCTACAATACGGCCTCCCAAAGTTGTGAAATGGAGACCTTGGAAGGATAAAAGAGGAATCGAAAGACCTCAAAAGAGATGGGCCGAGTTCATTACCGCTGTGGGAGGTAAGAAATGGCTGCAATTAGCAAATAACGAGGAAGGATGGAAGGGTATGGAAGAGGCCTATATCCAGCAGTGGAAAGACGAAGGCTAAAGAAGAAGGAGAAGAAGAATCTTTGGAGAATTTTCGAAGGCTACTGTAGGATCTTTTAAATCAGCTTTTTTTCAGCTAGTACTTTGGCATCCGTTCACGCGCGAATCTGGCTGTTACTTTACCAATGCAATATTCTAACATTAGTACCACTCGAAAAACATACATTTTTCTCACAGACAATAATGCGAACTTGAGATGGCAGCTATTTATTTTAACGTTACACAATTTACAATAAATATGAATGAAAACGCTTTTTTAAATTATTTTTATTTGACACAAGAAAAAGTTGAAGCATGTAGCGATGTTTTCGTGTCAAATGAAAGAAGAAGAAAAATTATTAGTGTTTTCATTCATAATTCTTGAAATAAATTCTTGATGAAAATATTTCGCAAAAAAATGATATCGAGCTTTGTAAAATAAACAATAATTTGGGAGCCACAGCTTAAGAACATCTGACCCGCGGTTTAGCAGGGGAAGTACACCCCGGAGGGATGCAACAGTTTAATTTAACTACGTCACTAGAATGTTAATTACACCGTCAAATTGTTATTTAATAATTGTAACAAGGTTACACTTCCGTCGCCTGGCGCGTAGCCGGCTGGCTTGCTTTAGCAAAGTCAAATTAAAATACAAAAATAGTGTCGAAAAACTAATTAATTAACTATTTGTGTTTCCATGCATGCTGTATGTTTTTACGAGGTTCTTTTTGTAGAGTCTGGGGCTGTTTGTCAATATTTTTGTAGTTTAATACATGGTAGAAACTTGATATAAATTTTGATTCCGTAAAACCTAATTGTTATAAAAAATAGAGAATTGGTATATTGGCAAATAATTAGTTAGTTTTTTATCCACTGATAGATGAAGACCTCCCCAATTTTATTCCATTTATTTCTGTCCGTTTTAATTTGCTGCCACGTTTTCCGCGTAAATTGATCATTTTGTCAATGCAGCGAGTTTTAGAGCGGCTCTTGATCGATCTTAAATATTTTTATGTACGTTGTGTACAGTTCTGGCACTAGCGCGATTTAGTACTACACATTCAATGGCCATTGCGAACGCTTATACGAGATACAAAATAACCGCGCAAGGGTGGAGTCCAAAGGCTCCAAGGTCTACGCTGTCTATTGCGCGATATGTACCCGTCCTCGGCGTCCAAAACGAATGTTGTGAATTTTGAATATGTACTCTAACGACTGTCACCTAAGTTTATTCTTTATAAGAAAATGGGTTTTTAATATGATTTTAAAATGAAATAAAGCAAAAATAGTAAAATATACAATTTTATTTTATTCGGTCATCCAACAGGGAGAAACAATCGCTTGGTAAGATGAAATACAAAAAAAAAAGTTAAATGTCTCCCACAATTAAAGGATAACACAAATAGGACATGACCATAGATAATTCAATTTGACAATGACAGATAAAACAACTTTACAATTTCATTTAACCGATTATTCCAAATTTAACTTTAACATAGACACAAAGGGGCTCGTGATGTATATAATATACATGATCAGGGAGGGGGACGAGTTTCTAGTATCTGCCTCATCATATGACGATACTCTTCATATTTAGTGCTAAAATATCTATTGAATAATTAATTTACTTTGAAGCGCAGACGATAACATTATGTTTTAAATAAAACGTCGTTTAAATGACTACGTCGACTTCGTTTACAGAAGTGAAATCGTTAACTCTGGATCAATTTCAAGTTGATCTGGTGCCCAATCAGCAATCTCACAACGGTCTAGTGGCTTCAGTTCTTGGGTCAACACAATCTTATAAGGGCGTATACAAGGGTTACAAGGCAAATATGCCAATGTCGTTATTGAAAGGTCCAATTCGTGCGAACAGTGAGTAATCGATACATTTGTATATTCTGTAAGTAATATTGCTGTTTACAGCAGCAAAATTTTCTTCACTTCTAGCATTTCTATGTCTTATTTGTGGCTTAAACTGAAGGGTAAAACTCTTTTCAGTTTTGGGAATGTTGAATCGCAAGCACACTGATCAATTATGCGAAACACAAGTTTGACGAAGTTCATTTTGAGTATTCACAAACGAAAGCTTATTTCCTTAAAATTTTTGGATAGTTACCTACCAAAGATTTTGAAAGCGTGTTCTTCGTCATGGTGGATTGTCAGAGTATACATAAAGAAAATAATTAAAACTTTGATTGCTATGACATTTTAAAATCTTATACTGAAAAACCTCAGAAAAATTCATAATTTTATTTTATGATCTTAAATATTACTATTTCATACAATTTTTATCGGTCCATTCTTAAGTGATTGGTTAATAAAGTAATAAGTGTCTCAACCAAAAATGGCGTTAATAAATAAAACTCACATGTGGAACGAGTTGTCCAAAGTTAACATAGCTTGTCTCCATGAGAGTCTGTAATAAGAAAATTGAAAAATACAGACTTTTCTCAATTGCTCCTTTTCAATACTTAAAATGAGATCTAGGACGCCAAATAAATCGGGTTACGGCTACAAGAAATGATTTTACTGCGCGCTTCTAGAGTGCATTATCCAGGAGCACCGAAGTGCACTTAGCGTGTGATTGATATTCTTAATGTACTCCGATCAGAATTCAGGACAGAAGAGAGAATGCCAAGGCGTATAACATGGAGAATTCACACAGTTGTTACGTTTCTGCATCACTACTTATTGTACAAGTTCTCGAAATATTAAAAAAAAAAATAGGTATTGACAATAAAGCCCAACCTGTAAACATGTTTGGGTTTCTCTAGGTAGAAGCGGTTTTAGGCAATGAAACGTGCTCAGTAGCTATGATACATTGCTATGAATTAAGTCAAATACAGTGACATGACAGTGTACAATTTATACTAGGTATTCTAAACATACTTAATTTTTACAAATTTTACACGAAGTTTTGTAAATAATGTGTAAAATAACGGCAAAATGTTCCAAAATAAAAATATGAGAGTTTTTCTTTTATATACTTTTGAACACAGTCATTTTTTTTCAATTGGTTGAGAAACTTTGTAGATTGACATATAAAAAAATTAATGTTATTATTTGTTTGAATCTACTTAAGTACATTCATTAATTGCACCTACATGTTGTAATATGTCTGAATAATCATGGTTTTTCTGAATTTTCAAATTATTTATTAGAAAATTATCATGGTTTTGATAAAAATCTATTTTACACATAAATAATTTTGGTCCGGAATTGAATAATTTAGAATCATTATAAATTCGTAAAGTAGGTATGTAAAAGTAAACAAAATATTATCAATAATCAATTAAATTTAACTACTAGTCCAATTCTAAAAAAATTTCCAATAATTTTGTGTAATCAAGAACTTCAACAATAATATTTAAAAATAATTTTTTAAATAACTTAGAAAACAAAAAAAACAAAAGACATCATTCAATTTGATATTTTGAAATATTATTCAACACCCTGACGATAGAAAGGTTTTTCCGAAACATGTAGGTGTAATTAAATTAATTTTTTAAAAGTCATTTATTGACGTGTTGGTAAGGGTTATAAATTTTTAAATACATATAAATGAGCAAAAGCGGGTATATACACATTAAATTCGCATGTGCTCATGTGTAGCTGATACTAAATTTATGTTAACCCCATCATTCTAAGAGATGTCTATGAGGGAATCCCAGATAACCACCGTATTGCTTTGTATATCATATGTTAAATATTAAGCTCTGATAAACAATATTAAAAAAAAATTTTTTTCAATGTTTAATGCGGCTCTTATAGTCTGGTATGTGCGACATGCGATACTGGCATCTCATCTTCTTCCGCGGTTCCTCGCTGGGAAGATGACGTCTGCCATGTTATTAATTATGCATCCGAGCGTGGCTGAGGATACCTATTCTGAAACCGCACACCCTTCTACAAGCTGTGCACACGCATCCGGTGGTTAGTGGAGTTCTGAGAGATGGGTTTTGCTCCTTTTCCTTTCTCTTCCTTTCTCATTAATTGCTCGACCCTATCAGTTCCTTTGTTTCCCCGGTGCAGTGTACTTTTTGGCGCCGTTGTGCCTGGTCATGGGCCACGATTTCCCAGTTCAGGATCTATCACGCATCTGCTCTGGTTCGGCTTCAGGGTGTCTTTGCATCTCTTTTTTCGGCCCACCCTGCTTTCGCTGCGTCGACTTTTGAATTTGGCCCCGGCGGAGGCCTGCGTGTGGGGTTATTTGAAGTGTGGATGGTAGTACACAGTACTATTGACACACACTCTTGGAATAATGGGGGGTTCAGTCAATTGGCAGGGTGATCATTTGGCAGCTTTCTCTGGTCTGTGTACTGGGGTTTGTGCAGACCTAGGTATGGTAGGAACATATTGTGACATCATCCAAAACATCCAGACCCAATTACCACCAAGCATGACTTACTCACGCTTGGGTGGTGTGTGTAGTGATTGTGTCTCGGGGTCAATCGTTTTACATATTTTCATCTTAAATTTACTCTCTTGATTACACGGCATGATGATTCGAATAAGCGATATAAATCGCTATTATTCTTTTGGTTTCTTTTGTTGTTAAAATGTTGCCCTCAAAGCGGCTGCCCCAACTAACTATTGGCCCAGTTAAATAGAATGGACTATGTGTTATATTTGTTCTTTAATCCGATTTGTAAGATTTTGAATTTTAGTCAATGTACCTACTTGACTCGATTTGGAATAAGCTTTAGCAAAAAACTTTTATAAAATTTCCTTAGTGTATACCTACGGAAGATGTAATGATCATTAAAATCGTAAAAATGATACCCGGGTTCAATGTTAGATATCATTCAAATAAAGGATTCCTAAATCCCTTTTTACATAAATACGGCAATGTTAACATCCAGATGTCATTAGAGTAATGAGACAGATTTACCTTGTGTGTGTACTTTATATAAGGTTGTCGTCCTTGTCTAAAGGTGTTTACAAATTTTAACTTTTTAATATTTTTAAAGTTTTGGAATAGTGGCCATTTTGAATACTGGGATCACTAGATTAACGCAACTGTTTTCAGCTCGCAACGACTTTTCCATTATTAGTTATGATATTTAAAATTTATATTTAACTGTCAACCAATAAGGCGAGGTGCTGTATTGTTTTTTCCATATTTTCCAACGTGAAAAATATTTAGAAAAACTTATGTTTTAAAAAAAACATTTATTTTAATTTTACATCTTTAATATGTGGAGTCATACGACCCTATTCTAAAAATAGCAATCATTGCTTTCATTGATAGCGTTTCAATAATATGCAATAACTGCCAAGATACAGAAATATCACTCTTTGCTGTTATTAATTCCAATATACGCCCTCCTTGGGTAGTATTTTTTATGTCCCCTTTGTTCTGATTTGCATTTATTCATGATAACTTCCTTGTTGATATGGTAAAACACGAAAGGGTGTACAAAAGTCTAAGTCAAAGTCCTGTAATGAAACAAGGTTACATAGCAAAATGACTTACATTGTTGGAATCGGAAATGTCACATGTTAGATTATATTTACTTACCGGATCGTGTAACACTACTCGATCCAAAATTTTAAAATAAGTTATATTTCCGTAAGACTGAAGAGAAATGTCCCACGCTAACCATGAGTCGCCATTTTACAACCTCCCAGGATGTCCAACTGCATGTGTGCAAAGAAATGTCGGTGTCTAGACACCAGGCGCGTGCGTGCAGTGGGAACAAGAATAATGACTTTTATTTAACCGTATATTTGGGAAAAAATATAGAAATTAAATATTAGGTCCTTACATATGAAATTGGCGTTTTGCCGTACTGGCAAATTTGATCTCAAATATCTTCTCTTTGGTTAGGAATTCCAAATCCAAATTTATACAGCTATTTACTCATGTATTTGTGTTTTGAAAATTATAATTCATTTGTTTTATCCTCAATTGTTTTTTTCTTTGCGTCACTCAGTTTACAAAATGAAAAACTTGAAATATCGCGTTATTTACGAGTACGAGTTCCACCGTGGCACCAGTGCTGCAGAAACGGCTCGAAGGATTAATGATATGTATGGCGACGGTGCCGCAAAAGAAAACACAGTGCGTTTTTGGTTAATCGCTCTAGGCCACTGCTGCTTCATGATAACGCTAGACCACACACTGCACAACAGACGGCTACCAAATTAGAGGAGCTTCAATTGGAATGTCTAAGAAATCCACCGTACTCTGCGGACTTTGCCCCAACAGATTACCATTTTTTTCGAAATTTGGATAACTTCTTGCGAAGGAAAAAATTCAACTCCGATGGGGCAGTCCAAACCGCCTTCAAAGATTTTATTGATTCCTGTCCGAATGGTTTTTTTAGTAAAGGGATCGATGAACTACCTATGAGATGGCAAAAGTGCATAGATAGCAATGGTACGTACTTTGATTAAATAAATATATTATATTAAAAAAAATCGGCTTTATGTTCCTCCCATACTAAACGCCAATTTCATATGTAAGGACCTAATATTTATCTGGCAATATGAATAATAAAATATAAATAATATGTTATTTATTATGATTAGAGTATTACGAGGTATATCTCTTGTTTCGGTTTCGGTTTCTTTTCAAAATATATGCTTACAAAAAAGTCATGCTTCTTGTTCCCACTGCACGCCCCTGCTAGACGCTGTCCACGTATGGGTACCTCCTACCCCCGCGTTCATAAGGTTTACGAGTCGAATACTCGGCCAGCGACTAAATATTAATTGACAAGCTGACTGAATTACTAAGTGTAAAATTTCGCTTGGCGTACATACTGCACCACATTTACAATGTGACAATATACAGGGTTATTTGTAAAACATTAATAACCTCGCAGGATTATATTCCAGCCTTGATTATGAATCGAAAATGTTCAAGTTATTATGACCTAATATCAATAGTTAAGGAGATATGCGACATCAAAGTTTGCATTTTTTTTTCAATATTTCTGACTTATTTTTTGTACAACGTTGGACTATCATTACAGTAAAAATTCATTCCCTTTAATACAAGTCAAATAAAAAAATAAAAACCTTCAAATTTCAATTGGAAAACATTCCAATTTTTTCAGGGTTATCATTTTATTTAACTTGTATTGAAGCAAATGAATTTTTTTGTAATCGATATGAATTATTGTAATGATAGTCCAACGTTTTACAAAAAACAAGTCAGAAATATTGAAAAAAAAATGCAAACTTTGATGTCGCATACCTCCATAACTATTGATATTAGGTTATAATAATTTGAACATTTTCGACTCATAATCAAGGCAGGAATATAGTCCTGTGAGGTTATTAATGTTTTACAAATAACCCTGTATATATATATATGTAACAAAAGAAACTTCTGGACTCCCTCGCGTTTTCTGTAAATGGTCTCCGTGAGAAGACCAAGGCCGACGTTTCGACACGGTATCACGTGTCGTTGTCAAGGCTAAAAAGCCTTATTGGTGGGAGACTTTCATGTCACCCGCGAACAAGTACGGCTAGTCCGTAACTTTTGAGGCCTTTTAGCCTTGACAATGGCACGTGATACCGTGTCGAAACGTCGGCCTTGGTCTTCTCACGGAGACCATTTACAGAAAACGCGAGGGAGTCCAGAAGTTCCTTTTGTTACATACAATAACGCTCGCGGAAACCTCAAGCAAAACATATATATATATATATATATATATATATGTACAGCAAATTAAATCCCGGATGGAGCCGGGTATATTATATTCCTATGAGCGAGATTATTTATGACTAGTGCGATACACATGTAAATATGTTAATTTATAACCACTTTTTATTACTGGTGTGTAGGAGGGTCCCAGCTGGGTTAAAAATAACCTGTTGCGTACCTACCCCTCTTTCCAGGGTGGCGCAGCTCCCGGCAGAGACTTTTGCGGAGGTCTAACTCGCCTTGACACAACCTTGTACAGGGGCTCTGTGTATACCAACTAAATTGTATCAAATTAACACCAAAAATTCGTTCACTTTGATAAAAGATTGATCATTTTTTTTTATTAAAACCTTGCAGAAATTAGAAACCGATTTTTTGCAAGGATCATTTTATTTGTCCTGAATTAATGCGAATGAATTTTTAATATTCGATATTGGTTACTTTTATGATTGACCAATGTTTTTCATATTCGATATTATTTGGATTCAATGAATTTTTAATATTCGATATAAGTTACTTTACAATGTTTAATAAAAGATAAGTCAGAAATTTTGAAATAAATATGTAAAATTTTAAGTCGCTTACCTCCACAGCTATTGATATTAGAACATTGTTGATTGAATGTTTTCCACGTATTTTTTTATTTACGCTTCAACGGGCCAAGAGGCCCAATTACAAAAGTTAAACACATCACACAACTCCCAGGATTGAGAAAATTACGTAGATTAATTGTAAAAAATCAGTATCAGGCAGTATTAGGCAGGAATCAATCTATATTTTTATTTATATATAGAGTTTAAGGACTAGCTCTGCTTCACCCTGTATATAAACTCATTGGCTATAAAACTAGTCAAATAATATGTTTTGTAAAATAACATTTGTTATTTTAAAATTGTTTCGAATAAGTTGTTATAACAATATCTTTACTCTCCGCGCATAAACTCCGCTGTATACAATCCTCGACTTTTATGGGAGAAGAAGAATTTTGATGTTCATTCCTAGATATTTATTTGTATTTTTACACCCTTAACAACAGTATTTCATATAAAAAAATGTCACGAGATCCAGGCATGCCAGGGTAAGGCTTGTCATACAAGGCAGCGTCGAAGAATCCAAGATGAACTGATCTGTTGAAGTCTGTAAGCAAAGGCTCACTATAGAAAGATGTCAGGAATACTGCAGAGAAAACAGATGACATCGGGTTGTTGAGGCTTTAACAGGTCCATCCTCCAACTCTTGAAGCAACTGATCGTGCCACATCTTTTGAGGACGCCCTCTGTTCCTGTTGCCTTCAACACTCGCCTCGTGTATATTCTTAACCATCCTTTCCTGCTCATATGTTCCTCATGACTAAACCATCTCAGCACTCTTTTCTTTATTCTGTCTACCAGACTACAGCCAGCATCTATCGACCTAAGATTTTCCACAAGCACCTTAGTGACAAGCATTTCCACGCACTCAGTCTACTTTCATTTCTTTTTTGTCAATTCCAGGCTTCAGTTTCATACAACAGAGTTATTATGCACTAGTAGATAGTAATGTTTGTACAAAACTAGAAAAACTTTCCAAATCTCTCTTGTGTACATACAAATACGAGTATACAACGCAATAAATAAATAATGAGGTCGGTATACAAAATAAATCAAGGTACAACCTTGCACATGTGTACAATTCTACGGGGAGAAGGGCGGAAGGGAGAACTGCAGATCGAGGTCTGCCCCCCCCCTGGCTCCTGGAGGCGCACACAGAACTAAACTGTTTTCATTGGAGAGAGGGATGATTAGGGGAGATTACGCCCCCTGCCTATGCTACCGTGTGGGTCATTATTGCATGCTTTGTCGTTACGGTGTGATAATAACACCATGTGGGTTGATACATATCAGCAATTTGGGCTACAAACAAATGTTTACAAAATCACTGTTCGGTTCGCGGAGTTCAAACTAAAAGTTATAGAATATTATACGATTTTTTTTATCTAATTTTAGAATTTCGAGCTTCGGTAATAATAATAATAACCAACGAAGTTACACCTGTAATAAAAATAGCCAATTGAATATATTTTTTGTATGAAAAACAAAATTTACATTTAAATACATTTTTTATATTATAAAAATTACCAAATTTCTAACAAAAATCTAAGATTAATAATCATAAAAAAGCAGTAAATTAATTACATAATTTAATTTAAGATATTTACTAATGTTTTCCATGTAAAACGGTACAAAAAACAATATTTAACAAGTTTTTAGAAATGGAAGCAAATCATAATATCACAATTAAGATTTGGATGCTTACTTCGGGAAAAAGGTACGCAAAGGGATAAATGGGAATAGCCTAAACTAAAATCATTACAATTGGCCCTACAGCCCCTAGTAAGTCTTTGCTTCCTCAAAAAAAAATCTCCAGTGATTCAATACAAGCCATTTCTCTCCAGCCCATGATTTACACAATTAAGAAAATTTCATCAAAAATATATTCTTATAATATTCTTATAATATTCTTATATATAAATCTTTTGATTTGGAAAATACGAGGTGTTGCATTTTTGTAACTTCAGCGAAATAGATGATAAGACAGAAATATCAACGAAGATTACCGTACGTCAATTGCCGCGTAATGTTATCCCACCATCTTATCAACATAACTAACTAAACAGTAGTATTGCCAAGACGAATAGAAATGAGCTGAGGCTGCTTTTGGAAAAATTGAATATATTTTTGGCAACAGAGAGATCCCAACTAACTTAAAAAGAAAAGTCTAATCGTGTATACTGCCAGTGATGGCGTGTGGAGTGAAAACAATGGCCCTTACAAATAAAAGCGTAGAAAAGCTCAAATGCACGCAAAGATCCATGGAGAGATCCATGCTTGGCACAAGTCTAAGAGATTAATGGAAGGGTATGGAAGAGGCCTATATGATGGGAAGAGATATGATGGCTGAAGAAGAAGAGGAAGAATAAGTTATCTCTCCACCTTTCCCAGGCTGCTGCGGCTTGTGGGTCTTGTGATTAAAAATAATATTGATTGTAGTTTGGTCATTCTTTCCCCTTGCCTTAAAGACCTAAGTCTTTTTTCCATCAATATTAACACATTTATCTCATTACCGCAAAGAAATATGCTCATTGTTTTACTGTTTTTGCCAAAATTTATTATGTAACATCAGCTAAAAGATACGTCTTAAAAAGTTCATTTCGAAAACTTCCAATGCACACTCGTTTTTCTTAGTCAGTATTTACATATCTCTCTTCTTCTTCTTCTCATATCTCAAACACACTTCTAAACATTGGTGTGATGATTGAGTCACATGTATATGTGAAATGCAAACAATTAAAGATTACAATTTTTTCATCATACTCAATACTCAATACTCTCATCTTCGTACTTTTTTCGTGTTTGTATTTTTTTATTTCAATAAAAATATTCCAAAAGAAAAACAAAACAAAAATTAATTCCATCCAATAACAAAATCCAAAACAATTAATTTTGATTTCGTTTTGGGTGATAACATATAATAATTAATCAGTTTCAGGAATTACTAAAGGTAAAATAAAATAATCACCTTTTCAGTCAGTTTTTACAAAAAATTATTAAAAAACGTTTCATCTAAAATAAAACGGTTTAAGCGCTTTTAGAGGTTGGCAGCTTTCGGGGATATTCTTTTTTAAAATTGAATATGTTTTAGAGACTAAATTCAACAAATCTTTTGTAAAATTCCTCAATGTGCCATCACTCATTTTAATTTTATATTCCAAAAAGCTGAGCGAAACTCTTTTATTACTTACGTACACGTGTCATATTCGGAAAAAAAGCATTCGGGGATTTAAAAAAAAAGTCTTTTAAAGACGAAACTCAACAAATCTTATGTAAAATTCTTCAATGTGCCGTTACTCATTTTTTTTACCAAAATCTGAGCGTAACTCTTACTTAGGTCAAGCGAAAAAAATAGATTTGTTTATTGCGTTATTCGGTTATCGCGATTCAGTCAACAGACATATTCTGATGCATTGTTTTTGGACATAAATTAATTAGGTTTGAAGTCTGGAGATTTCTAGACAACCGAGATATTCTGTCATGTTTTCCGTGATATTCTGCCATGTTTTTATGACCTTTCTGGCCGACCTTTCGCATCCTATTGCAGGGTCTATCATCAGGGATGATGGGTCGTAATGTGTGTTTATGATGTTGTGGTTAGGTATCAGCTTGCAATACCTGTGTATTCCTGTCTGTCTATCTTTATGTATTACGTGGCAATGTCATGTCGAAGACATGTATTGTCGCAAGTTGTTTTTTGTTATTTTTGTTATTATTATTTTTAGATTAGATGGAACAACATTATATATTATATTATGTTGTTCCATCTATTGTTGGTTCACAAAAAAACACCCAGTCTTAAAAAATCATTTAGACATATTGTAGTTGGGATTAGCGTGATAATGCAGGTGTCTTAAGAGGCAGAGGCAAAGAATAATGCAGGTGTCCTAAGAGGCAGAGGCAAAGAATAATGCAGGTGTCCTAAGAGGCAGAGGCAAAGAATGATGCAGGTGTCTTAAGAGGCAGAGGCAAAGAATAATGCAGGTGTCCTAAGAGCCAGAGGCAAAGAATAATGCAAGTGTCTTAAGAGGCAGAGGCAAAGAATAATGCAGGTGTCTTAAGAGGCAGAGGCAAAGAATAATGTAGGTGTCTTAAGAAGCAGAGGCAAAGAATAATGCAGCCCAGCGAGGCCGGGAATATTGAGTCGAGCAATTATATAATACCAGCAGCGGCTGTCGCCAATTGCTTGCTGCTAGGCCAAGCGGACTGCATTATATGTATAATACATTTTAGATAAAAGTTGTTAAAAGATTTTAAAATTAAAATGCTTCAAATTTTTCATGGCTACTCATTGAAACAATAAAAAACCCGCTGAAACCGGCAAGCGGTGGGATATATATGACTTACCAAAATCCGGTTAGTCGAAATAGGCGGTAAATGGAAACCCTACTTCTGATGTTTGGCGCATCTATTTGCCTCAGTTAACAGCTTGCGGAGCTTGTCTTTGAGCGTGCTTGACATGAAAGTAATTAATTCTATTTGCGACATAAAGGTCGTCTAATTCAACCCGGGTACTTTTTTATGCTACATCAGTTTAATAAAAGTTTTCCCAAATGTCACGTTTACAGAGAGAAAGAAAACATTTTTAGGAAAATTTCTTCTTTGTATATTATTTTTAAAAAGGGAATAAGTCCCTTTCATAAACCGGGTGTACGTAAATATAATAGATAAACCTATTCTTATACAGTATACAGTAATAATCCCTTAGAAATTATTTATGTTATCAAACACTTAAATGTAATTTTATAATCAATATATTCAATATATATATATATATAAAGAAACCCGTGTTTCCCTACCCGCCAAGTTTTCTTCACAACCAGATACTACCACCCCCTGGTTGTCATGGTGGTGGATAGCCCTTGGTGTCCCATTGAAAATGTGCGAGTTTGGTGGGGAGTGGCTGAGCGTGGGTGGGAGTGTGTCGAGAACATAATTTTTTACAAGGAACAACATTTTTTGTGTACCTGCTCTTTTTTGTGCACTCTTAAACTACGTGGCTTTGAATGAAGAATTTCTTACGTAAGTGCTGAACTTTCTTATATTATTTATATTTGTTTTCTTCCTTCTGTTCCATTTTTTTCTTTACTTATAAAATTCGAGCGCGCCGTAGTTTAACAACCGCCGTTTAATCACCGCCCACTAGGGCGGGACAGCGTGCACTTAAAATATGAAATTTGTATTTCTGAGCACATTTTTTCTCAAAATATTGGTATGCAAATGAATAAAATTCGAAAATTATTTTATACTTGCACATAGTCGTCGATGCCAGGTCCACACAGCAAGAAGATTTCATTAAGAAGATCTAGAGCATCTTTTTATCCTTGTCTACCCAAAACTCTTCTAATACAATGGCACATCCGGTAATCATCAGGTAAGCGCGTCCCTCAGATGCCCGAGCAGGTGTGTAAATAAAATGCCAAAAAAAAAACCTTACCCTTAAGAATATGCATAAACTTTCGCTACATGTAAAAAAATGATTAAAAATTTACCAAAATATCCGTTATGAATACTACTCGAAGATGTGACGAAAGAGACGTGCAACGAAAATGCCAACTACCTAGTAGTCTAGAACACTCGGAAAGACTAAGAATTTTAAAGCTCCCAACCCTGCAGGAACGCTGTAGCCGCGGAGAAAGGTTGAGACATACGAAATCTTGAAAGGCTATTACCACTGTCAAGATTTTGAATATTTTTTCACGCTGAATCACAATCTACACCTGAGAGGACACCACCTGAAACTAAATAAGACGTTCTTTTCCTTGAATCCAAGGAAACGGTTCCTGATCAATAGAATGGTGGATGCCCGGAACAGTTTACCGGAGGAAATTGTATCTGCCAATTCAGTTAACGGGTTCAAGAATACTTTAGATGCATATTACACTGAGAGGCACACGATATAGGTCCATCAGCAATAGCTGCCTGTCTGTCAAATAATAATAATAAAAACAATTTTTTACATATCGAGCGTCATGGAGTCACAGCGAGAGCTGCGCATGCTATGATGTGAAAATAAAATCAAGTGATATAGTTCTCTATCTTTCTATCCATTTGAACCATTTTGTAGGTATAATACAAATATGATCTAAATGGAATCAAGTAGCGTTTATGCGAGATCGAAACACAAAAAATATTATCTATTTTACACATAAATAATTTTGGTCTGAAATTGAATAATTTAGAATCATTAGAAATTAGTAAAGCATGTAATAGTAAACAAAATATTATTAGTAATCAATTAAATGTAACTACTAGCCCAATTCTAAAATTTTTTCCAATAATTGCCAGTAATCAAGAACTTCAGTAATAATATTTGTGGTGGCCCAAGACACATACACACACACACACCCGTTTAATGAGGTACCGCATATGCTGACATCGAAGTACGGCAGGCCGTCGCCCTCGATGCAGAGGTTGAGGCAAGATCGCTGAGCACAGCAAACAGGCGACAATGTAAGCCGGGTCAATGACCGAGTACAAAGGCAATGTATAGCAGAGGGCATGGAGAGCGAGGAAACGCACCTTGCTGATCTAGACTAAATACCCACACGCGCGGCCAAGTAAAGACGAAATCATAACACTCCCGATTCCTTTGTTCACGATCACTATATAAACGGTAGTCTCCAGAGCAGACCATCTCACTCCTGCGGGGCTTTTCGGATACGGCGGAAGCCCTCTTCGTTATACATCTCACCTTGACGTGAACCGCTTATACTGCGGAAGCTATCGCCATTCATCGACTCATTATTATGTTGCTGAATCAATTGAAAAAAAACTGCATTTTGAGTAACTATAAAAAACATTTAAAAAATGTAGCTACGTGACAGGAAAAAATAAAAACAGATGAATGTTTAGCACGTTGAACTCTTCACATTAATCATATTTTTATTTGAAGGAGGATTTCGTTGCAGACCAGTGATAGTAGCATATTTACTCGGCGCGCAAAAGCACTACAATAATTAATTTACATTCGCAAAGGTCATCAATCTGTTGAAACTAATAATTTCGAATCATTAATTGGTATGCATATTTTCGGGTTTGGTTGTGATGGAAAGGAATCCCATTCGTCCAGAAGAATCCTCTCGTGTCAGCACGTGGCGAGCGTTCGCGAGTATCGCTTGTGGTGTGTTTTCGCGAGTGTCGCGTATATAGTACATACAGCAGTACAGGGTGCACTATTGAATGTTGCGATTTATTGTAACAATTTACGGGTCGTGCTACGTACATAAATATTACCATTCACACGTTCTAAGGCGGCCGGCGACAGAATGGTGGTCCCTGTGACAACCGGGAGCGGTTCAGCCCTATCGAGCCCTGATTGGCCGACGTAGGCCAGATGCGTACGTCTAGACACGCGGCGGATTCCGACCACCACACTTATATTGAATTATAATGTTAAATTCTCATTAAATTACTTTAAAACTTGGCAAAGAATGAGCACAGGACATTTTGGTAACAAAACTTTTGCAGCGCTTTATTTTTTAAATGTATCATTATGTTTATTTCGTTGGTAAAACGCGTTAATAAATGAGTTAATATATTAAGTTCTCCAAATTGAATGTGTGATGTCGTGAATAAATTAAATAATTATGCACTTTTAATACCACATATTTCGGCCACAAGTTAAGGATATGAAAACAGCGCCATCTAGCGTCTCGAGTGCGTTAGTGACGAACATTATTACTTACAGAATTATGAATTTTTTGCTTTTAATATCTCTTTATCATTTTATATACCTCACCATTATTCTGCCATCTGGTAGCGTTAGTGATGGACATCATTATGAAAAGAATCATGAATTTCCATATGAAACATGAGTGTAATTGCCCTTGTATTGAAGTTTACTGGTATGTATAATAAACGTACAAGCGTGTGTGAAAAAAAAAACTTGAACGGGCTATGTATTTATATGAAATTTCTAATTTTAATTTTAATTTTATTAATTTTCGGGATATTTTTTAGACCAGTAATCGCCATCAGCGCATTTACCCATTATATGAGAAATTATTTCCAACATGCAAATCGGGCTACAGGACACGCGTATGAAAATGCATCGCTTTCAATGTGCAGTAAAAGCGAAAGGTAAATTCCGATTATCTTCTCTAATACGTCGTTCGTACGTGTGCGCAGCCCCTTGCTACCTGGTTGCCTTGTTTTGGGTACGCTTCGATGGCATATTTTGGCCCTGTGTGGACGTGGTATCGAGGGATCGCGGGCAATCATCAGTCTTGTTCGCGTCTTTCCCGCGCTCGGTCCTCTGCGTTCGAAGTTCAAAACTGTTTCAATCGCACCTGACGTGTTTCGGCGGGAATATCAAATCGTTCAGAATACATATTTTTAAATTTTATTTGAAGTATATAAACCGAACATCAAGATAAATTAATGTAAATTGCTGAATTCTATGTTTCTTGTCGTTTTTATGGACGGATGTTCAATTTCAGATATTAATAAACAATTATAAGTAGTTGGGTAGTTATTAGAAAAAATAGTACGTGGTAAATATGTAGGCATTATTTGTTTGATATCATATGTGTTTATTTATAATATTAACCCTTCTATTCAAAAATAAAATAATGACATATGTATATATTTATTCCTATATATTTTTAGATAAAAATTTCCATAACCATAGAAGTTTAATTTAAACTAAGAAAACGTGATAAATTTAACTGCGTAATTAAATCATAAATGAAAAGATGTCGATAAATATATGTGTATGTGATAACAACGGAATATTGCTGTAAACTTCATTTACGTAAGTTAAAAGATCTTAAAAATATAATGGGTGACGTAAAATCACTTAATAATTGATTTACTAAAATATGCTTAGATGTAATATAAATCTAGATATTTATTATTATTTTATTTATATAATTAATAAAAATACATGGTTTTCACCACTTATTTATTGAAAATATCAACATGTTTGAAGGCCGATGGTCCTTTCGTCATGATACAATGTTTACTAACAAATAAAAATTAAAAAATCGATATGTAGTATTATATTATTATTACGACCAGCTCCTTTTTACAAATAGTTATCTTTTAAATTTGTTACCATGTTAATACTTTACTAATATTTATTAATTTCCCGTATATAATTATTTTTTTATTATTGTCTATTTTTCGTCAGAATACTAATTAATTGGATACAAATCTTCGATTTTTGTATCCAATTAAAATGACAATATCATTTTATTTGATTTGTATTATTTGTATCCAATTGAAATGTGTCCAATTAAAAATGGAAGATTTTTGATTTTTAATTTGTATCCAATTTAATCCGTTACAAGGGATGATTGTCCCAGAAATATGTTGGTATTCTCAATATACAATACATGTATGAGTGGAGAAATTATATTAATAATGTCATCACCAAATCATTTTGCTCTTTTTGAATAAATTACTTTATTTCTTCATGAAATTTATTTACTATGCGGATAGTTGAATTTGAGATGATAATGTTGAAAATGTCTATGTTGAAATATCTGTGTTGAAAAACGAAAAGATGTCTAAGTTGAAAATGAAAACGTCTATAATGTTTAAAAATCTATCAATTAAAAGTATACAGAGTCTCGTAGGTAGTAGCAAAAACTTCTGGGAGTCTTCTTTGTAATGATGTATCCATATTTAAAAATAGAGTATTAACAATATTCTTTATAATGTACATCTTTATGATATTCTTCCGAATTATTTAACATATCTACTAGAATAGGCCTGAAAATCAGTATTTAAAATTTTTAACTCCCTTAATACACCAGTATCTATTTTAACAATATTTTATATGAAAATATGTTCTAAGAACAGAATCCCTGAATTTTGTCCCCAGAGGTATGATTCATTAATTAAGATAAATTATAGAGATCTTATAATTAAGATAAATTATATGGAAGAGGCCTATATCCAGCAGTAGAGAGATGAAGGCTGAAGAAAAAGAAGAAGAAAATAGAGATCTTCGTCTCTGTGAGGCTTAGAATATTTTCTATCCAAAATTGAATGAAGAAGACTTACGAAGTTTTAGCTTCTGGTTGTGATATACCTTTTATATGAATATATTTACAGAGATATTCATTGAAAATCAATGTCTTTAGATAGGATGTGGAGTTTGTGGTCAATCTATTAAATCTAATAGATGATATTATCGTAGTTATTGAAACACTTCAGTATTAAATTTACGCCACATCCGATTTTCCGCTTTGTTAATATAAATCCATTAGCATTTTAATTATGCAGTTGCCACTCATTTACTTCTCCAACAGAGGGCGGATTTTAATATTTAATTAGAGATGGCAATTGGGATGATTTGTATGAATTTGATCCAAACATTTCGTTCCGATTTGTAATTAAGAGGCCACAATTTAATTAAAGCTCAGGTATCCATTTACTGAGAGTAAATACTCAAATATGTAATTGTAATTCTTTTTTTTAATAGTCCTAAGAATATACTTGATGAAAACCAATTATTTACTGGTGTTGTAAATTTAACATTTAATTTTTTTGAGGTCACTGATTTAAAAATATTTTTTATTGGAGATGAATAGCGTAGCAAAATTATATTTGTTTGACGTACCTGTTAAAAATCAGATCACATAATTTTTTTTGTACTTAGGTAAATGTATGTCTCCTCTGATATTTTTTCTAACTACTTTGCTAGACTTTTGTTTGTTTAAAAGTATACAGGTTTTTCGTGCTGTTTAGATGATGTAACAAAATATTCATATAAAAAATAAATCAGTCCCGGGACTTAAGGGAATTAAAATTAGGGAGCCCTTAAATATGTTCTTATTATAATTTTGATAATAATTGTTATTCTGTTAATTTTCAAAAACGCAGTACAGAATGATATCCCCAGGGGGACATCACTATATTATAGATGTCTCATAGAGACGAAGCTACTTTAAAAAAAAAAGTAGGTATGGAATTTTTCGGGGTGTCCATAGGGCTTGCGACCTATAGTATGGCTGGCTTCAGTCCCGTTTGTGAAACAGCGGGCCGATCCGATCAGCCGCGACCAAAACGTGGTATATCCAACCAATGCGCAATGGTGGTGCACTTTAAGGCCGGTGGCGGTGGTAGCGTATTCATTTTTACTTTCTCTTTTTATACAAACTAATAAATAAATATATTATCGACTGTCCTCAACTACTAGAACGTATCTGCTTGCGTGCTCCATCTCGCATGACTAGAAGTCATGCAGGTTTTGCCGTGGAAACTGCAGCCACTAATTCTTTAATTCACCACTGCAAAGGCTTCCTAGACTAGCAAACAGACGCGAGCAACTGGACGTCTTTGCCAATAACTGTAAATTTTTCAAACGTATATTAAAAAGTGTATTGAAAGATTACTAATGTGTATATTTTTTATTATAATATTACTTTCAATGCTTGTGCTATATTTTTGCACTCTACAATAGTACTTTTTTGGTTTTTAAATTTCTATTATATTATATTTTTCTTATGCTACTGCTTTTTATAAACATACTTTATATTATATTTATCTTTATATATTTGTATCTATATTTTAAGTATTTTCTTTTCTCTTTATGTCATTATTATGTTTGCATGTTATTGTTTTTTTCTCTTTAACTATCTATATATTCTGATTATGTACACTTACCTATCTATTGTAAAAGCCCTATAGGGCGTTAATTAATAAATAAATAAATAAATTATCATCATAGGCTATCCCTCGTATTATAGCAAGACTGTCCCTTACGCTTATGGGTTCTCAGGTGACGGAAGAGTCTCATCCTGGATTTACAAGATCGGAAGCATCTTGAACATGGAAAGGCAACGGCTGCAGGCTAACTTCCGTGCCCTGTTTGCTCTTTTTTCTCTTTTGCTTACTTATCCTGTTTCTACGGTCTTTTGGAGGTTCGCTTTCAGTGCTGGGAATGTGATCTTAAACAGAGCGTCTCCTAATGTGATTTTGTACCTTTGCACATTCTGATCTCGTTGTAATATAGATGTGAATGGATTCGTGTGAATGTTGCGCGCGCAGATGGCGCGTGTATCGGCTGCATATTTATTAAAATGTAATTGATGATTTGAAGAGGTATTTGATTACAATGATTTTGCTATTCCGTCTTTTTCCGTATTTGACTGGTTTCAGGGATTCTGATTCAGGCATATCAACATCAAAGATGTCGCTGAATAACGACAAATTTCATGCTTATTTGTGATATAAGTGCCTTATATTAATTTAGATTTAGAGTATAAAGATAATACGAAAGGCCTTATAATCTATGATAATAATATGTGACCGTATTAAAAGCGTACTTGAAAATTTACGAGAAAGAAAATGATTAATAAAACATTAAATTACGTATATTTAATTTCAACAAGTGCTTATAAAAGCAATTAGAATTTTGACTTATAATAAAAATACGGCCGCCATTACTGAAATTGATAGAAGAGGGTTTCTGATTGTTTAATATTAATGAATAAAGGATTTCAAAATTAATTTCCCATGAAATTAAAATGAGTCCACATAAAAATAATTCTAACCGTTCTAACACGCGTATTTCGAATGAAATAATTCTGTAATCTCAGGCATTATATTTCTCTGTGCACGTTCAATTTAACTGAACCTTCCTTATCTATTATAGATAATTGTATTATATATAATTTTCATTATATATAATACATATTTCCTTATCCCTTATTCATAGGCTTTCATCTACGTATAATATTATGTTTATGAATAACATTTTTTTTTAATTTTTGGAAAACCGAACTTTTATTTCACATACTACGCTTTGTCAATACTATAAATCGGGAGGAGCATCCTTCACATCATCAAGTTTAAGGCCAGCGCCACACTGCGCGGATCTTCCGTCGCGTAAAATCGGCAAAGCAAATGGGTTGACCGATCGTCCGCGCAGTGTGTTTCTTTCTTTCTTTCTTTTCTTTAAAAAAAATAGAGATGTGAACACGGAATACGTGTCACATCAATATTCTTATTATTTTCAAACTAAGCTAAACACTTGTGCTATGAAAATAGGACTAACTTGCTAGTCTGGAGTGAGGTTCGAACCTGTGACCTTTGGATCACGAGGCCAGTGTTCTAACCACAAGACCAACAAGCTACTTTGATAAGCGCATATTTTGCCGTACTCTGAACCAAGCAATAATGCCATTTCTGTATGCTGATAGTTATGTATTTTGACGTTTTACGATTGACAGGTCTCGAATGAATAAATTCAATCAATCAGAAGGCTCTAAAATGTAAACAAATGTTAGGTTATTCATAATTATGAATAATGAGCTTTCTAATTGATTGAATTCATTTATTTCAAACCTGTCTTCAAAATTTAAAACGACAAAATTGGCGGCGTTACAATGTTATAAAATGATTGCCAAGATACAGAAATAGCAATATTGATTAGTTTAGAATACGGCCAATTGTGTGGAAGTAAATGTAGCGGCCCTCCGTTACGGAAGAGACGTGGCGGAAGACACGCGCAGTATGGCGCTGGCCTGTGAATGGTACCCACTGCTTACCCAGGATCGTTCTAAGGGTAAAAGCTTCCATATCATTTCATTCAACTACAATGCAGGACGGGGGCATGGCTGCAAACACAAACATTCACAGCCCCGTCGTAAAATAACAATATAATAAAACAATAAAAAAATGAAGGTTTTCACAAGACAACTACCACGGCGGCGGCACTGGATGTCAGTTGCAGTTGAGAGAAAATGAAATAACAATTCACGAAAAAAAAGAAGGCCGTCTTCAATTTGGGGACAACATAAAGAAAAAGGGGGACAATACGAAAATTAAAACAAAGAAAAGGCGACTTGCAGCCGCGAAGCCAACACCGGCAGATATCAATCTTCTAGCAAAAACAGCATCTAGCGGGGGGAGATCCCCGCAAGATCTCCCATCGGGATACCCACACCTTGGTAAAGCTACTGAAGCATCCGAAATTCCTTTCGCTACTGACCAGGACGTCGTTCTCAGGCCGGCATCCTGTGTGGTACTGGCCTAACTATTGACTCAGTTATAAGCAATTATTTCACTAATTAACTAACTTACCAGTACGCCGTTTCCCTACAGGAGTAGGCAGAGAGCGCCACACTCTTCTGTCCTGTCTTGTTCTCATTACACGCCCCTGCGGTGCAATTATAAATTATATATCTAGATGTTAATCATTTTTATAATTGAGGATAGTTTGAAGTCTCCTGGTCATGAAGAAAGTACATTTACAGTTTTTTTTGTCACGAAACCTTCTGCAACGGGTAGTAATTCTCCAAAAATCTAACTCATATATTTTTTTATATTTTGTTCAAAAGCAGAACACTGAAGTATATCTACTCTTATGTCCTGTTATTGAATAGACGAAATATCAAAATTTAATAATGAACTTAAAAATATCTGTAAAGTTTATAAATTGAATAGAATATGTGCTGCATCATATTTAAAAATATTTAAACTTTTAATATTTAAAAATGATAATATTTTTAATTTAACTTGATATATAAAATAGTACGCTTCGTCAGTCAATATTAATAACATTCCGATATGTTCGCGTTTGAAATAGTTTATACTAAGGGGGCGCACTCCATAAAATTGGAAAAACTATGCATAGCTACAAATTCTGCTAAATATTCAAATCTAAATGATATTTTTATTTTATATTGAGTTTGCAGATTCACCTTTCGACATTTTTAATAACTTGCTTGATTAAGAAAAAAACAACATTTTTTTCATAAAACTCTTCGAGGTTTTTTTTCGTGTTCCTTGTGTTATATACTTTTAACAAACATTTTATACGATGATTAAAAATACTAAATACTATTTTAAAAATTATAACGAAATTTCGGGAAAAAACGTAGAGTGTGTTTACTTTTTGCGCTTATTGAAGTGATTTTTTTACTTACGCTTTAACAGGCCAAGAGGCACAATTACAGAAGCGAAACATATCACAAAACACTCAGGCTTGAGTAAATCACATAGATTAATTGTGACCTCACCGGGAATCGAACCCAGAACCCTTGGTGTGAGAAGCCAGTGTCATACCCACTGGGCTACGAGGGCCGTTTAGTTCTTATATTATTGAAATTGGATGCTACGATGCCAAAACGACAAAGCACAACTGTTACGCTTCATGAAAAGGACTACACATACGAAAAAATCGCAAAAATATTGGGTGGAGCAAGTAGCAATCTATATTAAGAAAGGTTTGCCAACGCTAAAAGGAAGAAAAAGTACAAAAACTGTCAAAAAATTCGGCCAAAAGCTGAAATAAGAATTTCCAGACATGCTCTGCAGGACTGTACTCGAATATCAAAAGATATTAACACGGTCATTAAAGCTGCTGGGCTTGACATTACTTGTAGAACAATTAGGAGTAAATTATTCAGGAATGAATTACGAGTAATAAAAAGCCTTAACATGAAACGGAGACAAAAATAGCTACAATATATAAGGACTGGACCTTGGAAGAATGGGGAAAAGCGAAATGGAATAATTAGACCAAAATTTTCATTTTTGGGAGTGATGGAATCAGATTTATTCGTCGTCAAGGTGAAAATATCATACCAGAATACACCAACTTCAACAGTGAAGCATCCTGAAACATCGTGATTGTAATGGGATGGGCTTGCATGGCTAGATGTGCTTTTGAACAACTGGGAGTGGTAGAAGGCATGATTATGGCTAAAAGATACGAAGATCTGACGCTGGACCCAAAATTATTGCCTAGATCTAATGATTTGTTTCAGGACGACCGTGGTAGAAGCATCTTTTAGTAGGATGAAACCCCATGCCACACATTCAAACGAGCATGAAATGGTTACAGGACCACCACATTGATATTCTTCTTCGGCCAGGGATCAATTTGGTCCTGAATCCCATCAAAAATTTCTAGTCACTAAAAATATTGATTTCTGGTCGCAACCCCAGGGATAAAAGATAATTAATTGAAGTAATTATTCGAGCATGGTGTCATGTCATCACACCAAAGATTGAAGACGTCTGATGGACTCCATACCTCGAAAAATTTAGCAAGTTATTTATTAAATCAAAAGGATTTTCGAGAAATGTTAACATTAAATGTTAATTTAAATAATTTTGGCATGATGTTATTTTATTCAGCATTTATGTTAATTAAAAAAATATGTTTATAAATATAAAATATAACAAAATGTTTAAATTAATTAGCTAATATAGTTTCAGTTAAACTCTAAGATGATTTTAAAATGTATGAATGAATATCGCATACAAGCAATTTTAAAAAAGTGTCTACACTGAAGTCCATCCACTACCACATATACATCATTTTTATTTGTTCTGATGTCGTGCATATGTTATAATAAAATTAAGCGTATCCGTGTACAGAGAAAAAATGTTTAGTCGGATCATACATATATTGCTTTAAGGAGTATTTATTTTTGGTGTGTATGCAGCTTTTGAGCGCATGTTATTATCGGTACGACTATTATGATTTAAAATAAATGTTGTTACATTTATTTTAAACCAGGAAAGTCTTTTTCAGACACGAAGACAAACATAAAATAACTGATTTAATTAAAAAATCGCAAATGTAAACAGTATTCATAATTTACTCTGCGTTTACTTGTATTTTTAACAAATTTTAAACTGTCGGCTCCATCCATTAAGAATAACTTATTGTAACGCTGATAGACATTTATTTATACACTGACACATATATGCATATTATACATATTGACCCATTAACACCCAAAGAAAACTACACAGGAAACATCTCTAATTTTTTATTACAATAATTATTTATTACAACATACCGAGTAAAGAAAAATATTGGAAAAGGAAAAAATAAAAATAAAACATATAACTTAGAAAATTAAGGGGTCATTGCCCATTGTAAACGCTCATGTACAGAGCAATAAAATATAACCGAGAACACGGAAGTTGAAAAATATTGTCTTACTGATAGTATCTCACATTATAGTAGTCTAAATATACATAATAATAAAAAACAGTCTAAATATTTTATTATTTAAAATAAAAAAAGGATAAAATAGTTTTTCCTAAATAGTCTTTTTTCAAATCCGTATTACGGTGATAAAAAAATGACATTTATTCACGCATTATTATTATTGCCAAATTTTATTTTTCTATAGTTCACTTCTACCATATAGTTTTAAAGTAAGTAATTACTTCATGATAATTATAGAAAGAAAACATCAAATCACGCTTTGAAAAGGTGTACCTACACAAGCATGTATGGTGGGCGGTAATGGGTTAAGAATAGTAATACTCACACTAACCCAATTTGATCCTCAAAATATGTGGGGGTATGAAAGCAAAGGCAGCAATATTTAAAAAAATTAATGCAGTCGTAGAGGATTACTATATAATTTATAGTGTACTAAATTCAAGATTTTATAGCAAATATAGCAAATAGCAATATAGCAAATATATATTATGTACAAAAAATCTAGAATTCAGTACATTTTAAATTAGGAATCCTCGGTGACTGCATTCAAAACTGATACAAATGAAGTCTTGTATAACTCACTAGGTATATTTTTTACAATTTTTTTTTTCATAAAAAAGTTAATTCATTTCTGATGAATACAATCTTTAGCGACAATAAATCCACTGTACATTTACAGTATAATCAAGTCCGTATCTAGCGCGTACCACTTGTTTATATAGAGGTCTGCTTAAAAATAACGTTTGATAAATATAGCAAACGTAATCGGCTTGAAAAATTGTTGACTTATGCGTAATGAAATATGATTGAAGTAATCTCGGAGCCTTTGTGCCCGTCGGTGGCGCCCGCGTGTGAGGTGTGCTCCATTGACAGGTTTAATTAAAAATGTATCAAAGGGAACAGAGGCCTTTATCTAAAGGGATGAAAAATATAATTGAAATAGCGAGGCATTACGGCGGCAGCTCGGTGCGGTCGAATGAACATAGGGAGTAATAATTACTTTTCGCAATAAACTAAATTACGACACCGTTCTCTATCTACATACAGGTGATAATATTTTGCATACTTGGTAGATTACTTTGTTAAATTTGATATTTAAGGTTTCGTCATAATCCTAGTAAGGCAAAAACAAAACATAAAAATTATAATTAGTTACGTTAAGTCGTGAAAATTCATATAATTTATATTTATAAATTGATTTTTTTTCACATTCAATCAGTTACCATTACATTGTTAATTGCTTAGTACTATTCATTATTTAACTGAAACTGGTTGCGGATATTTTATACGAACCGTATGTTTTTCCGAGAAACTATTCTCGACGTTTCGTTGAATTCTTATTCAACGCCATCAGGAGGACGACCTTTACCCGCGGAGGTAGAGGGCGGACTGATTACTACTTTCGAGGGCGTAAATTATATGCACTTCTTCTACAATAGAGGTCTCCTGTGTGCAGTATGTCCTAGTTACGTTGGCGGACTTTACTGCGACGTCTCTCAAGGGTTGAATCAATGTAGTAAGAACAGGTTTGTAACTGTCATCTGTATTGTAAATTGGGATGTTAGTATATTTCAATGGACTCCCTCACTAATCTGGGTATAAGGTGCGGTTCTGTTGATAAGATTTTTGCCTTGTCAAATCTGATGAAGTGACAGAGATTCCCTTTGGATGCATGTTCGCAGATTGCTGATATATTGGAGTTGTTGTTTTTAATTGCTTCAATGTGTTCCTCCAATAGTGTAGCGATATTGCGTTTGGTTCGTCCTATGTAGAACGCTCCACAATCGCATGGCACTCTATATATAAACACCTGGAAACTCGAACGAACGGTGTGTTAATTAATTCAAAATAATTGACTTAATATCTTATCTAACTTTGTTTTTAAAACCTGTGAATCTTTTTAATTGGTCTATGAAATGAATACTATACTTTTTCATTATATGTTTGAAAAACTGTTAAGATTCCTTAATAAATAAATAAATAAATCTTAATAAATAAATAAATAAAATAATATACTAATTGACAATGGACTCTTAAGTGAAATTTTTTTAATTTTTTGCCTTCTTTCTTAACTTTCCGATTTTTTAGGTTTAGGAATGTACCATTTAGGTAATAAATTGGGTAATTTTTTATAAAGAGATGATTAATTTTTTTAATGTCGTTAATAAGCGACAAAGGTACAATCTATTATTTTAGTTAAAAATTATTGAAAAATAAACAAAATGTCTGCGTTATGTCTATTTTCGTGGAACTCCTCCTCCTTAACGTGACGCAACCATTTTGTTTATTTTTCAAAAATTTTACAATAAAATAATATTTTAATAAGTACTTTATTAAGCGCCAATAAAAAAATATCATCTCCTTGTAATTTAATTAAGTTAGTATAAATAATATATCTTTATATATAGTGAGCTGTTATGCAAAAATGAAGATACTTCTCACTTGATAAAACCTTATAATCTCATTCTCTTCATTCTGTCACTTCATCATTCATTCTCTCATTTCGGATGATGTTATCTGATTTAAGCGGGTAAAACTTTTTTGGGTTATCCATTCATGAGTGAAGAATGAAAAAATCGCAAAATAATGTAAAGCTTATCATAGCGCTGTGAATAGAATAAAAACGGTCACCCGTGTGGTTTAAGAAAAAACAAAAGCACGGGTAGTTTGAGCATGTTGAGCGAATAAATGAGGAAAGAATGGGAAGAAAGATATATTACGCAAGTATTGACGGTGCCAGAAAGAGAGGGCGGCCGCGAATGACGTGGCTCTCCAACCTCTCTGCCTATCCCCGCTGAGAAACGGCGTGATGATAAGTAATTAAATAATAACTATGTAAATGGCTTGTGCGTATATAATAAAAAACTTAAGGTGTTTGTGTAAAAGATTATGTGTTTAATTTAATATGTAAGTTATTGCGTCCAACTTTAATTTTTTTCGCTATTGTTTTCATCGATTGCTTTCTGTTAGTATTATTTTACAGAATATTTTGAGTGTCTTCAAATTTTAAAGTTCATTTTTTTCAAGAACACAATACTGGATTTTATCCCCAGGAGGACATCATTAATCAATACACATATATTATAGATGTCTCATAGAGAATGATAGCTAATGAATGGCTATGGACACCCAAAAAGACTTTCATACCTACACTCCCATATAAAAAATGAGTTTCGTCTCTTTGAGACATCTATAATATATATTGATTAATGATGTCCCCTGAAAAATCATTCGTGTGTATGAGACATCTATATCTTGATTGTTTTACACGTTTGGGAAACTAAAAATGTATATTAAAAAAGCATTAAAAATATATAAAAAAAACAGGAATTTCAATAAAAAAAATCACGTGTATATGTTCCGAAGATAGAATGCCATCGGTTTTTAAAAATAGGTTTCACATTCTGTGTTCCGTGAAATTTCAGAAACTATAGATAGAAACATGACGTGGGCATATGGGGTAGCGAATAGAAGGGAGTTTTATTTATATAATATTTAAAATGGCCTTATTTATGTCATTTTCTATCCATTTATCTAATAAAAATTTACGAACGGCGACGTCTGTATCGCTTAAAGGGAATGACAAAAATTTCGACCACAGAGGGCGGTAGCAAAAATACAACTCACATACGAAACAATATATGCAAGTTAAACGTTAGTATACACAACTTCATGGGTGGAAATTCAACCGTGAAATTGGTTAACGTTACATTATGTAAAGTGATCACAATGTGACGTTCAGCCGAATGACAGGTCGTAAGCCCCATGAACACCCAAAAAGACTTCTATACCTACTTTCCCATATAAAAAATAGCTTCGTCGTGGTAGCATTATTAATAATTAATAAAAATGAACCTTGTTTTCACCCCTTTTGTATTGAAAAATATCAACATGTTTCAGAGCTAATGGCCCCTTCGTCAGTAACAAATTAAATTCAAAAATCGAAGTATAGACAATCAAAATAGTATTTTTTTTAAATATTTTGATTGTCTATACTTCGATTTTTGAATTTAATTTGTTAATGACGAAGGGGCCATGGGCTCTGAAACATGTTGATATTTTTCAATACAAAAGTGGTGAAAACAAAGTTCATTTTTACTCCCTTTCTTTTAACTCCTAGCGTCTGCTTGCCTTATCGTCTTCTTGTCTGACGAAAAAACTTTGGATCCATTTTAAACCCCTTTCCCGTGATCCAATTGAGCTGAAACTTTGCAAGCAGACGCGTGGCGACGATCAAGAAGATCTATCAAATTTTTGTTAAAAAAAAAAAAAATTTTTGGATTTTTCAAATTTTGAATGGTTTTTTCATACAACTTATTAAGTTGTACGAACATATTTCAATGCGTCTGGTAGACGCGAAACCTGATTATAGTATAATTTTGGATTTTCGGAAATTTTTTATTACTCCCTTTCGTAGCGTCGCCCGGCCGAAGCCCAACGCGTAGGTTAAGCGAAAAAAAAAAGTTTCAACTAGTAAATGAGAAAGGGAGTATAATAAAAACTTGGTTTTATGGGTTACTTTTTTATCTTTATTTAATTTCTTCATTCGTCGTCATCAGCCATTATGCATCTATTCTTATGCACAGGTGTCCCTAAAAATCGCATGCAAGGCCAGTACTTCTCTTCAGCTAGTCAGCCCACTGCGTTTGTGGCGTATCTCCACTTCTGCTACGAGTTCCGGATCTTTTAGGTTCATCACTCGTCTGTAGGTGTCGTTATATGACCCGCACGGTCCCAAATCAGCTTGCCATTGAATAATATCGCCAAAGTTTATTTTGATTTTGTCTCTGTCTGTCTTCACCTCAGTGAGATGAACAACATTATACTTTCGTAATTTTTTGTGTAACAATCAGTTTTGATATATTCTGCATTGTAAAAGCCTTGCATCCTTGAATGAACTGATCATATAAGCCTTTTCGGAGATGTTGATGTATCTTCTTGTTCATAAATGTCTTTTCAAACGCTGATGACGCAATTTTTTGTGTCATTTAACATAACACCTAATTTTTCTACATTATATTATGAGTGCATTGCATAAATTTGTAATCAAATCTTAATCGGGGTTCGATATTGAATATTCGTACATTAATAATAAATATGATGACGTCGACGCCATTCTTATTATTGGTCGTGACCGAATGCGCAAACCCACATTATAGAAATCAGAATTCCGGAATTATAGGTGCAAATCAGGCCGGCAGATTTTAAAGAAATAGCCAAGGCACAAACCTCTTTGTTTGGCGCAAAATCAGGTGAGGTTGCATTTATGTGTCACGGTAAATAACGCATATATATAGTTTTCAACATTGAGAAACAGACAGGTTGCATTTATGTGTCACGGTAGATAATATAATTTTCAATATTGAAAAACATATTTTACGGAAAAACTTGCCGCGGCAGCAAAGCGCTAATCGGTGAAGCCTCCTGGAAGTCTCTGGCTCTGCCGTTATGGAAAGAAAAAAAAAAGAAAAAAAAAAAGAAAAAAAAAAAAAAAATTCAACAGTTATCCGCGAGTTTTATGTCGTTGAGAGGCATAATATTTCATTTCTTGTTCAAAATTCAAAGATTCTTTTATCAAACTTCTCAAAAACTCCTGTTTTTCTAACTTTCTTACCAATCTGGAATAATTAGAACTATCTATCGCAATACAGAACTTTGAGTAATCCGTGCCTTCACGATAATATGTGAACACGAAATAAAATATATCTATTTATACTTATATAATTTTTAATTTTTCTTTTTAATTAAAAAAATATGCAAAATTACTTCTTGTAGAGTACTATTTTATGGAGAATTATGTTATTTAAATACGTAAAAAATGTAAGCAATGCAAACTAAAATTGTTTTTTTATTTGAATATTTTTTTAAACACGTAGGTACCTATGTACCATATATTTTGAGTGAACAAAGTCGCTCCGTGAAAGTAAGTATTTTCAAGGCCACCCCTTAACACTGTCCGCCCTTAGGCAAGATAGAAAACGCCGCCTTTAAATTTCAACAAACGCAAAAGTTAATGTGATGAATTAATTTTTTATAAGCTTTTATGAAAGCTTTGAACACAAAACCATTTTTCCATGTTTTCTTTTAACATTTTTGTAGTAAATTCGAATGTTCCAAATCCTGCAGTTTGAAATTGAAGTTTTGTATTGAAATTGAAATAAATTACCCTCATATTCATTACAAGAAAAAACTTCTATAAACTACTTTTTATTGAATTCTCAACACGTTTCGGGGCCAACGGTCTCTTCACGAAGTGTACTAAAAACTAAAATTCAAAGCATAAATTTTTCAAACAAAGCGACATTTTTTATAATGTATAACATAACTAGTATTGTATGAACATTAATTAATTTTCAAAAATGTATGCATTTACTCATACATATGGGAGTTGGACAAATATTTAAGAACTAATGTGAAAATAAATTTAAAAGGTTTAAACTTGCAAAAAGGAGTTGGTTATTTATAATATTTAATTTGTTATCATCATTTTCTTACTTACAAATTTTTTGCTTTATCTAAGTAATCCTATGTTATTTTCATGTAATTTTTTTAAATCCATATTTCTAAACCCGTATCAAAATAATGGTTTGTTTCCAAAAAATGCTATGAAGGATTAAGAAATCGTACATTTACAGAGTTTTTTCTTGTTCTTAATATAAATAATGTCATTTTGCTGTTATTGGAATCTAGTCATTAATTTATATATTGTGGCCGATTGTACGGGTCATCCAGAGTATTTTTTTTCTCTTGCAGATTCTTCGTTTCATGGACCTCTTAATCCCCGTTGGTTGAGCGCAGTTTCATACTTGAAGTTACGAAATATGTTTGTTTTCCGAACAGGAACCCACTTTATATTATTATGTTATAGAACAGGTTACAAGGAAACTCTGGATTATATTGAAACTAATTGTTTTCGAACAATTAGGTTTCTGAAATAGAATAGACAATAGCTTGCCACGTATTTCACGTACCAACTCATTTGTGCTTCGATCACGTAGTTAAATTTGGATTTCTCCGTGAGCTCTTTGAGTTAAGTTGAGCATTGTCATCATGGCATCCGCGAGTTTGGCACTCTTACTCATTACAAGCAATTCTAGCAAACTTTCTCCTGAAGATGTTGTGGCATATTTAGTGGCCAAAGTTTGCCCAGCCTTTCACCGACAAGCAACCGCGTTGGTCGGTGTTTTTGGGGTATTTTGCCGTAAGTGTACGATTTTTCTGCCATGGAAACCTTAGAAGATTTCTAAAATTATTGATTGCTATATAAAACTGTGGATCCGAAACAAGGGGAGAGATAAAATAGGCACACTTACCCAAACACACTATAACCTCATATACATGATATATATATTTTTTATGTTACTTTAGTATACAATACTTTATCAAATACAAATATTTATTTTACTATATATCTACATACTATGTTTTGTATCTGCATGCCATTGTAAACTATTCCTGTCTCAACATTATTTAAGTGAGCTAGGCATAGTCTAAGCAAAATTTTAATTAATAATTAACTTAAATAGAAATAAACAATCAAACAAATAAGAACTATAACGAGACCTTATCTATTAACGATAAACTGGATATACTTGTGGCTTTTATAGAGGACAATTTTTGTAAATTCTTGATATCTTTTAATTAATTGCAAAAAAACATTTTTGGGTATACAAAAATAGTATTTTACACATTTTATACGTTATTAATGTGTTTATTTAATATTCTACGTGATAAAGAATTGTAAAAAAGTGTAAATTTAAATATTTCTTCGAGTATAAATAATCTACACAATATGATTATTAAATGATGTGAAAATATTGATTTTATTACCTTTGTCTGGAAGGTTCTATAAGGTTCTATAAGGTTCCAGATAAACTTCTACATATCTCAATATTAGACTAAAA